>JAOWBF010000039.1:13015659-13026124 GCA_028566175.1 Vinca major
GCCTATGAGTAAAAATATTTATAACACTAGATATAAATATATAGAGAAAAAGAAACAGAGAAAGAAGTCACAACGGCAGCTGCAACGTAGCCGTCTCTTACCGCCGCCACCACCATCCGCAGCTTCCCCATCTCCGGTTGACTCCAAATTCTAAAGAACAAGGTTTAGAAACGGACCCACATTTTTTTGGTCTTTATAGTCCTTAAAAAGAAGTTTTCTTTGAAGTACTTTGTAAATTTCTTCCTTCTGATTTTTTTTCAGGATTATGGGGTCATCGAATATTAGAGATATATTAACTTCATTTAGTCCTTCTTTGGATTTCTTTGCTATAAGCACCGGTGATGGTCGAATTAAGGTACTGTTCCTTTTCAGTTATATATGCAATGCTTGCCCAAAAGATTCTTGGGTTCTATGAGAAATATGCTGTTTGCTGCATGGATAGTAAATCTATGCCCTTTGCATTTTTTTAAAACAAATTAATCGAATCGAATGTCCACATTTTACTTGCACAATAACTAAGAAGAGTAGTTTGGCCATAGTTAATTAGTGGAGTTTGCAAGAGTGTAGATTGTAAATATATCTACTTTAAGAAAGTGGACATTTATTTTGCGACAAATTAAGATTGAAAGTGGACATTCAATTTGGGATGGAGGGAGTATTATTATTGGGAGAGATGATGTCGATGTCGGGAGATATTGTTCCAAACTGTGTAGCTAGCCTTCTTCCTTGAAGATGAATCTAGTTAAATTGATTTAAATGAACTGATAAAGGTTTGTTATAGCCAGCAAGCTGAAAGTTTTAGTTCATATGTGATGAGTTCTTGTATGCAGTTGGAAAATTAAGGGCTTTAATTTTATGCTTAAAAGGGTGTTGTAAGAAAGAAAAAATAATGAAAGTTTTGATTTTTTTGAAAACATGTATGAGTGCTTGTTTGACAGGGTACTGGTGGTATTTTAGTATGTTTATGTAATGTGTATATTTGTGTTTTCTTTCAGATATGGGATACTGTAAAGGGTCAGGTGCAGATTGAGTTTGCAGATATTGCGTCTAATGAAACTGATAATTTATTTGCTAAGACAGAAAGCAAGCGCCTTTCCATGGACTATAAGTGTATGAAGTGGTTGTCTTTGGACAAAAAGGTTTCTCTACTCAGCCGAGAGCTGAGATTATTAGTTTCTTTGATGCAATCATTAAAGTTTTTCTTTGGTTGATCATAATTCTTTCTTGCACTGGTGTTCAGAAGAAAAGGAAGCTCGGTACATCACTGCTCGTGCTAGGAACAGGCAGTGGTGATGTTTTGGCATTGGATGTAGCTACTGGTCAATTGAAATGGGCAGTTAATGATTGCCATCCTGGGTAAGCTTTTGTCCAGGACTTAAATATTAGTTTAGTGTCATAAGGTTCTTCTTTTGGTTACTTGACAGCCTAGCCTCTCGTTTAATTAACTGTATCGACGGAGAATTGCCTAGAGAGAAGTAATAAAAGCCTCACTTTGCAATTGACTGAGAATTGTTGGCTCTTTACTTCAATTCATCTCCAATTTTTGAAATGCAAAATCTGCGTTTTGAATGTCAAATCATGTATCCTGTCTCAACTTGTGATATTATGCAGGGGAGTGAACGCCATTTCATTCCCAGCACATGGTTCATGTATTTTTACTGCTGGTGCTGATGGCATGGTTTGCGAACTTGATTCCTTTTCGGGAAATTTGGTGAGCAAGTTTAAGGCTTCATCAAAGGCAATATCTTCGATTTCTATTTCCTCAGGTTTGCACGCTTAACTTTTTACATCAATAGGAAAGGTCATAGTTACTATCAAATGCTTTCTTCAGGTTTTCATGCTAATTATAGTTATTGGATTGGTATTTCATTGATCAGATGGGATGATGTTAGCTACTGCATCAGCACAGTTGAAGATTTTAAATTCCCCGGACCACAAAAAGATACAAAAATTTTCAGGCCATCCTGTGAGTTGATATGCAGCTTCTTGTTCGTTTTTATTTTTATGCTCGTATTATTATCAAAATTACATCTATTTTCTTTCATTTTTCCATGATAAACAATCGCAGAAATAGCATTGTCATTTACATACCATTCACACATTATATATGTTATCTCTGCTAATGAAATAGGAGGCTGTCCGATGTATGATTTTTTCTGAAGATGGGAGATTTGTGCTCTCTTCTTCTGCTGGTGAACGCTATGTTGCAATTTGGAAAATTGATGGGAGCAAAAAGAAATCAGCATGCTGTTCTCTTGCAATGGACCACCCAGCTGTCTTTCTGGATAGCAAGTCCATTGCAACTGGAGATGCAAATGATCCTGGTCTATGTGTTGTGGCCATTTCGGAAATGGGTGTCTGTTATTTCTGGCATGGGAAAAGTGTTGAGGAATTACAGAATTCGAAGCCTACAAAAATCTATATATCATTTGATGATGGAATGCTAAAGAAACACAAGGGAGCACTGCCCAACGTATTTGCTGCAAAGTTACAAACAGTCGCCAAGCCCGCCGCCGGTCATGTATTTCTTGCTTATGGTTCGCTAGTTAAGCCATCATTTGAAAAGATTGTCGTGCAGTCTGGCACAGACTTAAAATTAAGCAGTTCACTCAATGGAATCCTTTTACCTATCAGCCAATCTGAAAAATCTAAGAAAGTCTCACATCTACAGAATCGAAGTAAGGCAATGTTGTTATTCCCTTAGTGTTTGTTGTTTCTTCTTTATGTACAACAATTACAATATCTAGTCAGTTTTGGTTCTTAAAATTACCTGCATATTTTTGCCCTTTCACTATGCATGGTCCCTGTTTTCAATTTTCATTTTCATTTTTGGCTAGCTTTTGATCTTTTTACTCTAGTCATTGGCGGGAAACTGAGTGTCCTTGCTTACTTGGGGGCAAACATAAGTAAGCAAGGACACTCAGTTTTTACGAAGTTTATGGCAGTATATAACTACAATATCTTTTATCAATCTTTACTATTTTTTTGTGATGGTCAACAGTTACTGCACTGGATCGTGCAAGTGCCGAAGATGCCTTACTTCCACCTAAAATCTTGACACCGGTTGACAAAAAGGGCGAGGTTAAGCCTACCGTGAGAAAAGGTATATTTTGGTTCATCTTGATAGTTCTACAGACATGAATGACCTTTATTTGACATTCCTGGTGTGATTCTTGAATTAAATGAATAATTCGTTATATCAAAACATCATGAGAATGCTTAGCATATTTCCTGGTAAAATGTGCTCACTGTCTGTTGTCTTCCTTAACTTCATAGTTTATGGTAAGGACCCTAAAGGGTTCCTTAACTTCATAGTTTGGGAAACTCATCAAGAGTCATCCTAAAGTTGAATAGAAGACTTAAAAGTTTAGTTACCGTGATTTCAAGATAATCTTTACTTTTCATATATCATTTTCTTTTCGGGAAAGTACATCAAAAGTCGGCCGTTCATATACCAAGGTTTGTTTTATTTCTCATCTCATTCTTGTATTTTGTATCATCTCTCTCCTTTTATAGATGACGTGGAAGAAGTGGATATTGATGATGCCACATTCTCTATGGAAGACCGGCTGAGATCTTTGGGGATACTGAATGACAAAGATTGCTTCACACCTAGTTCAATTAGTGATTCCAGTATCTTGAAGGGTATTAGTTTTGCAGCGAGTATACCAAAAAAGAAGGTTTTCCTCTAGATTGGTGGAACTAAAGTAACACTTTTACTTTTGGTATGGCATTTTACTAATAAAATAAAAGCGTTTCTCCAGATGAAAGCAACTATTGTATCCTTGGATCCCAGTGAAGCATACAACTTGTTGAAAGTCTTGGTGGCAGGATGGCTTTCCAGGTTTGTTGCTTCTTTTTTTTTAATTGTAAAGCCAAATACCAGGGTAATTATTTGTGATATAAAGTTCTACTTGTTGGTTGTTACTCATTGACACGGAGAAGATATAATAATAATAATAATTAGGAACCGACTATAAGTTTGAAAATTTGACTACTCGTTAAAGAAGACGCTTCTTCCTATGAGTAATGAATCTCGAAAAGTACTAAAAAGCTTCCTTGTCGTCACTTTATATAATCATTCAAATACATTTCGGCTCTTTTCCTAAACAGGTCATTCGCTGCAAGATATGTTCTCCCATGGATAGGCTGCATATTGGTGAATCATAATGAGCATATCGTATCTCAGGAACCAACGCCCCAACTTCTTGATTCCTTGTACAAGGTAGGTACCGTGAAATCCTCATTTAGAAATTTCTCCTTTGGAGTCCATTGTTCGATCAACTTCGTTTAAAAATGAACACACAAGATAGTTTCACTAGGTCATAGTAGAGCCAAGATTTCATTTTGCAATCAATTCTCTGTATGCTGTGTAACATGTCTTATCGGTCTCTCTCTCTTAGCTCTCAAAATCAAAAGAGGCAGCTATAAACCAGCTATCACAATTATCTGGCCGTCTGCAACTTGTAACGTCACAGGTGGGTTGCCTGAAGGAGTCCTCGTGTACTAACGTGGTTTTTTTTAAAATAAAAAATAAAAAATACTTTAGATGTAATATTTCATTAGCTTGTCATGTTTTTAACAGATTGATAGGGCTACTAATAACAAAGGTCACGCCTTATCACGCGATGAGCAACAGGATGAAGGTGAGGAGGACGAAGATGTAGATGATGATCTTTATGGTGTAGATGAAGAATCTGAAATAGATAGCGATACTGATGAGTAAAGCTTGTACATCTGCTGGGGGACTCCATCCTTCTCTGCTGGACTACAATTAAACTTGTTCGTGGTGACGGGGCTCTCCATGTCGCCTTCAATTTTGATTAAATCTAATTATACGACTTCTGTGGGAACAGTGCGCTATTTTGTGTTTCATTTCTTAGACGATTTTTTAATTCTCTTGTAAATGGATGGTAAAAGGAAAAAGGGAAGCTACTATTTTCTTATTTCTACCTATCTTATTGCTTGATGCAGTGCGGGAGAAATACCACATTCATATGTACTTTTACAGGTTTTTACTTCTTCAAGTTAGAAATTTCTCTATCTCACTTGTTTGCTATGTACAGGTTGATTTGTTTTTCTAGAATATATTGATACATAATCTTTCGGTCCATATTTGAATGTCTCATTTGCTATTGAAGTGTTCGTAATTGAATATCTCATTTCTAAATTTTCAATTGTATCTCAAGTTAAAAAACAATTAAGTCCAAGTCAAAATGGGATATTCAAATCCGAAATGAAAAAGTGCATGTCATCCTCTAAAAAATTTAATTTTTTTTTACTATAATATATGTTCCATCATAATTTTCCCTCATCGTACAAGTTTTAAATTTGACCCTAATAATTTTTTTACTATAATATATGTTCTATCATAATTTTTCCTCATCGTATAAGTTTTAAATTCGACCCTAATAATATGTTAAATATTATTCAAACAAATACAAGGAATCACACTAGCTAATTCCTATCTTTAAATGAGTGTCAAATTATTTGAGAAAATAAAAAATGAAAAAAATATAGAAGCATCCTAAAGATATCACATCGGCTGGTTTGCAAGTATATTTGAAATTTATATAGTTTGGATAATTATTTCTTATTAAATTACCTTTTTAAGGTTGGAACAAATTACTTCATTTTTAACACGATATCATAAAAAGGTGTTTTAAACATAAAAATGAGGGTTCTCCAAGAGGTAAGCTTCCACAACATTGTAAATAGTCATAGCAATTTCTTTGCCAGCCTTAATTTCTCCTCTTTCACTTCAAATTCCCCAATTCCATGATAGTTGCTAGTCATCTTGCATTTGCAGCCTCCATTGTTGCCCTCTTCAAACTTGATTTCATAGAATATATATTCTAGCTTGTCTCCTAATGCATCACCCTCAATCATAGTGTATTTGCACACACAATTATTTTCATCTAGCTCATCAATTCTATTTTTCACATGGAAAATGATTTTTGGCTAAGCTTAATTGGCTACAAACTCAAATTAAACACTATTCACCCCCTTATAGCATAATAAATTCACCCCCTTATTTACAATTTTTCCATCAATTTAGTCAATTAATTGGATAAGTCTTAATCACCTAGCATTACTCTTTTCACATAGCTAAAATGGCAACCTGCAATTTTGAAAGAAAAGAGAGATTATATATTTTTGTTTAAGAATAAAGACATCCAACTTAAATTCTCCAAACAACTTGGGAGTAGAAGATCAGGAGGTGAATATGTACCAATAGTCTTGTTCTCACTTCTCTCGCATATAGTTTTTCATGATCCTAGTTGCAAAAGTAGTGTTAGTATATGACATGACATCCTATTCTAAGTGTGTAAGATGTAGGAGGAAGGTAAGACCAAGTATCAATAGTACATGTCCACTAAAAAAAAGCCAATTGGTGCATTTAGTCCTAAAACAATTTTTACTTGTCAAGGTTGGTCCCTAATGATTGGTTGCATCTTTTTAAATCCTCAATCAATTTACGGATGGCAGACAAGATCCCTAATGATTGTTTGCAGCTTTGTAGGTCCCTATTCTCTAAACCCGAACTTGTTCTGGGCCCTTTTTCAAATTTTTATATATTTCTGAAACAATCTAATAGAAGGTTGATACGTTTATGGTCTTGTAGATTGTTGATTTCTAAGAAAGATGTGTTCATTTAATCACTAATTATTGAATGACATTCAATTTTTCAAAATTTTGACGGAATGACCTTTTTGTTTCCCGTAAATTGATTAAGGATCTAAAAAGTTGCAAACAATCATTAGGATCATTTTTGCCAAGCGAAAATTGTTTCAGCACTAAATACACTATTTGTCCTAAGATTAAACAAAGAAAATCTTGTATTAGAGGAAAGAATGCACCAAAACACATCAAAAGTGAAGAAACCACAACATAAGTGAACCCCACAAACTCACATTATCATGGCAATTACTAAAGAGAGGATAGTGTTTACCCAAGGACATTCTCAAACTCATTAGAACAGCACTAGAAGCAAAACTTTATTATACAGAAACCAAAAACTGAAATGATAATTCATTTCAAAGATTTCACTCTGCAACAACCTTAATTATACATATACCTATCTACTTCTTCCCATGGTGATCCACCTCAGAACCGCGATACTACTTCCCGCGTCTGTCAATTTATGTTCTTCCCATGTATTATTCTTTCGCTACACAAATACCGTTGTCATCATCAGTGATCATCATAAGCTATATTATCCGCCTTGTGACAATATATGATCGCGATCCTTCCGTTCAGCCAGTTGCAAACCTCGTCCATCTCCTTAGGCACCGTGTAATGGCCAAGCCTGCATGATTAGGTAGTTTTGAGTTAGAAAAATGTTTTTACCATATGGTGGAAATTATGTACCCATCATAGGCTTTAAATGTAAGGTATCGGAATCCTGCTGAGCTCAAAATCTGGGTGGACTTCTCTCCGTGTTTATAAGGTACAACTTCATCGCCTGGAACAGATAATTAAAGAAGACGTCACAATGCTTGCCTTTATCATATGAAAATTCAAGCTTTTAGTGGCTAAAATTGGTGAAGGCCATGAGCCTAATTTTCCAAGTAATAGAATAATTTATAAGATTTTCAATACACATTCCATGGCATAGCAAGATTGGCAAGGATGTAGCACATTCTTGACGTTCCTGATCATCGTTAATTGTCAATAAGCATGTCAGTCTTTGAGCTTAGAAACTCGATTCAAGCAACAAAATAAGCAGATGACGAAAACAAAAATTGCATTAGTTGCATAAAGGTTTTTGATTAAACTATCTAGGATTACTTATTAATATAAGTAATTAGTAACTTCAGTACAATTTATCCTTTCCTTTTACTAGTAGAAAAGAGGTAGAATTACTTCAAACCTAGAACCAGGAAGCCAGCCACTAAGACCAACGATAGCCCTTAAATTGACGGGGTAAGGGTTCCCATTTCCATATTTTCCTTGAGCAAAGTAAGTTCCAGAATAGAGAGCGGTGGCAGCACCCATGCTGAAGCCTCCAATACCAAGTTTCACTGTCACAAATGGTCAGTTTCGTTTGTTTAGTTATAATGATAATCAGGCCATTCATTTTCACTTCAAATATGAATATTTAACTTAGAACGTGAAATGTTATAAAAATATGTAATGTACCATCAGAGGGCTCTGTGGATAACAAGTTAGCAATATGTGCTACTGAAGCATCCAAGCCCTCGAAATCATCTGGGACGTCTTCTGAAAGGTCTCCGACATCAAACCCTGTGGCAAATAGTGCATAAGGCTTGTAAGTGACAGTTTCATGAAAATTAATAAATCCAAGATCTCTGGAATTAGTCATACAGGCAGTGCAAGGAAATCCACCGAGTATAGCTACAGGGCCAGTTGGAGCAGTTGCACAAATCCACTTGATCTGCATAAAAACCTCAATGAGAAAACAATAAACGAACATCAAAACAAATGAAATAAAATCTCGGAAAGCATAAGTTCTTACATTTGGTAGTGGGAGTCCTTCTAGGAGCTGAGACCAGCTGCAGGAACAAAAAGAACACAAAATTAGAAAAACCGCCTACTTGTTTCCTTGTCTTTCTAAAAATTTAAGTGGTCATTTAAGGTGCCGACTGCGTAGTAATAATTGATACATGCGTGCTTTCGGGTTCTTTCCCCAGCCAGTCGCCCCTGTGTAGGAGGTGTCAAGCTTGGGGACTTCTCATTTGTGGGGAATCAAACTATCACGCAACTTGCATTCCGGTTTTCTAAGGATTCCCTATTGCTAGCATAGCAGGGACTACAGAAAGCATAGTTGCACGGAGATTGCCTGCCAGACAGAGGGGTCCAATTAATTACAAAATTACACATTTTTTTATTAACGAGATGGCTATAAAAAATTTTCCTATCTTTTTTCAGCCCTCTCTACGCCTTCAACAATGAGATTTAAAAAGACGATTCTTTCTCCACTGCTTCCTGACGAATGATTGATAGGAAAGGATTGCCTGGGCTTCCCTGCATCCGATCGACTCATACCTCCCAGCCCTGTCTCCAGGATCTCATTCAATAAATCCAACCGGGTAGATAGAGGAGTTCGTCCTCCGCTTCCTTTGTTCCACTGGCACCAAAGATCAAGAATTCGCGAGATAGAAAGAAAGATTCTAGGCCAACCGGCCCCATGACAGGGGTATTGGTCTTCTTTACCAATGTGTCGGGTACAATATACCTTTTTTTACCAAGCCCCGTTGGCGGAACCAGTACGCTCTTCTGATAACTCAAAGGCATAAAAAAAAAACAAGCCTTGAATACCATAGAGCGCCCACGGTTGTAAGATGCTCTTTATCCATATGGATAAAAGCGAGTCATTCCCGGGGAGAATGAGTCTTTTAACCCTGGGATCAGACCACTATTTGGTACACTGGACCATGTTGGTTTCCAAGAGATACCCGGGTACCCCCCGGATGGATGGTACATATCGGAGAAAGAATTCTCTTGCGCAACGGCAGGCTTGAACTAACATTGGAACCCATCGCCGTGAAGAATAGAATTTTATATAGCATAGCCCCTGTCCTTACTTGAACTCTCAAAACAACTTGACTTGTTGTTGACGAAACCAAAGAACAGTGCTTTCGTCCCTAGAATAGTCTACTTGGGTCTAGGATCTCTGGTCTTGAAGATCGTCTTCTTAGCTTAGAGGAATCGAAAGCGCCACTCATAGAAGCCCGACAGTGAGCATCCTCCCTTTTCTCCCGATAAGTTGAAGCAGAAGTGGATTCCACAATCGTTTCCTCCTTGTTGTTGGATTACCCATTGGTGGGTTGGATTACAAAAGAAAGTCCGATCTCGTCGCTGTCACTAATCTCTTTTTTAGTTAATAGGACCTCCTTTCTCGGCCAGTTCGTACTTCGAAACTTTGTTTTTGAGGGGAAAAGAGATTTTATTCAGCAACATCTGCCAAAGCGGCAGAGGCGATACAGTGGGGTGGATCAATCCACCAAACTTGTCTAGCTCCATAATGGGAGGCCATCTGAGCTAGTAAATGCGCGGGAACATTCCCTGAGCGTGTAACAAAAGAGAAAGAGATGTCTGAAATAAGATTACACAAGCCCCTAATCTCATCAAACAGAAAACCATGCATAGATAGGTTCTCATCTCCTTTTTGCAATACCCGAATGTTGATCAGGCTATCACTCTCAACTATCAAAGAATAAATTCCCAATTCCAGTGCTTCTCTGAGACTATTCCTGATAGCTACAAGCTCTACATGCTCAGCATAGCAGCCATTAGGAATGATGTCCATCCAAGCAACCATCACCTCACCAGAAGAGTCTCTCACTATGGCTCCATATGCTGCTTGATCATTTCTCCATGAACCGTCTACATTCAACTTCAAAATACCCATTGGTGGCGGGGACCAGCGAGAAGGCAGTGGGTCTGGCTCATTGTCAGTTGGCATTTTCTTCATCAAATCCAAGTATTCAACAGCTGAAGA
>JAOWBF010000039.1:13069842-13083021 GCA_028566175.1 Vinca major
CTCACTAAGTTAAGGACTTTGTGATTTTTTCTTTCGGTATCTAATTAAGAGATTTGTGTCGCTGGCCCCAAATATGAATTTATATTCTATATTATAGATTTTTTTTAATACGCTATTTGCTACACTTCTAATCTTTTAACGCATTTGCTCAAATCAATTCACTTACTCAAACTCTACTATCTTAACTTACAATTAAAATTACCAAAAATGAAGAAAAATACACGAGTTTCCACAAAAATGGCATGAAAAATCACATTCACAATATGAACCCCTTAATAATTAAACTTACCTTTTCTGCGCTGCGAATTAAAATTAACTTTAACTCTGATTCTTCTTGGGTTTTCCACATTTATTTTCTTTCCATGACTAGATTTGGCCAAAATCTCTAACTTTCGATCGGATTTTATTCAAATCTACCCATCCTTCTTTTACTATTTGTGTTTTCTCCCTCCTCAGTTTAACGTAAATCATGATTAAAAAAACTGAAGGCATTTTTTTTTCAAGATTTAAAACTCGAATTTAATATCTATTTCAAATGACTTAGCAAAAAAAAATCTATTTCAAATCTTTTCAGATCTGAGGTTTTTTTCTACCCTCCTTGGAGGATTCTGTCAACCCAGAATTGTTTTGGACCATTTATCCGTTTTCTACATCTTTTCGAGACAATCTACTAGATAGTTGATACGCTGATGGTCATGTAGATTGTTGATTTCTAAGAAAAACGCTGAAACTCAACTTCTCTTTCTACTATTCTTCAAGGATTGCGAAGAAGATGCTATGAATAATTTTATTATTTATTTACTTTTGTTTACTATTATTAGTGTTTTTTACCCAATTTCGGTGTGTGCGCTTTTATCTTTTACTATGTTATCTAAACTATTGTGCAACTTTTATTTTCTTGTATTTTTATTTTTTTTTGTAATGGTCTCGCCTATTTTATGATTAATAAATAATTTATTATTTAACAAAAAAATTATGTATTCAATTATACTTGACTGTCATCTCCATCCCAACAAATGTTTACAATTATTTAAAAATAAATAAATCGTATTCAACGCACAAAGCTCCCGCCTGAAAAGTTTGAATAAAAAAAAACCAAAAATCATTTCCCTTGGGTAAATTGTCGGTTCCTCTAAGAGTCCCTTTATAAATAAACTTTTTCTCCTCTCCAAAATCAAATCCTAACTTCTCCCCTGTTACACGTCTCATAAAAATCACTGCCGTCCGCCACCTCCCACGGCGGCTTCTTCCCCATTAAACCATCCCACCCCACTTCTCTCACCTACCGTAAAGTTTCATCATTTCCCTCCTTAGAAGGAAAGATATTTCCCCATTAAAAAGCAGTTTATCTTCAAAGAATATACAGTGCACAACACTTCCTATCAGCAGTTTATCTTCAAGGAAGGTCTATGTACCCAACTTTTATTTTTTCATAAAGAGATTGTGTTATGAGTTCGTATCTGTGAAAATGCAGAAAGAAATTTATGAAGATGATGGGGGAAGTACGCCGTCAACTTCCTCCGGCACCGCCGTGACGGTTGCCGCCGGCAATAATATTTTCGAGAAATACGAGGTGGGGAGGCTCCTAGGCTGTGGGGCCTTTGCAAAAGTGTACCACGCCCGAGATTTAACCACCGGACAGAGCGTCGCCATTAAAGCCATAAGCAAGCAGAGAATTCAGAAAGGGAATCTCACGGCGCACGTTAAGAGAGAAATTTCTATCATGCACCGGCTTCACCACCCTAATATAGTGCGCCTCCACGAAGTCCTCGCCACCAAGAACAAGATCTATTTCGCCATGGAATTCGCTAAGGGCGGCGAGCTTTTCGCTAAGGTGGCGAAAGGCCGGTTTTCCGAAGATCTCAGCCGTCGATATTTCCAGCAATTAATCTCCGCCGTTGGATACTGCCACTCCAATGGAATCTACCACCGCGACCTCAAACCGGAGAATCTTTTATTAGATGAGAATTGGGATCTTAAAGTCACCGATTTCGGACTCTCCGCTGTGACGGGTCAGATCCGACCCGACGGACTTCTCCACACCTTCTGCGGTACGCCTGCTTACGTGGCGCCGGAGATTCTAGCGAAGAAAGGCTACGACGGAGCTACGGTGGACATTTGGTCGTCTGGGATAATTTTATTCGTCCTCAACGCCGGTTATTTACCATTCAACGATACGAATTTAATGACAATGTATAGGAAGATTTACAAAGGAGAATTCCGATGTCCGAAATGGACTTCACCGGAGTTAAAACGGTTTTTTTCTCGGATTCTGGATACAAACCCGGATACCCGGATCACAGTTGATGGGATCATGGATGATCCGTGGTTCAAAAGGGGCGGATTTAAGGAGAAGAAGATTTCTCAATACGAATTATTATTTAAGGATGGAAATTACGAAAGAAAAGATAATCTTTTGAATGCTTTTGATATTATTTCTTTATCTCCCGGATTTGATCTTTCTGGGATGTTCCGTAACGACGGAGTTATAGTTGATGGGGAGAAATTTGTGTCGTCGGAGTTGCCGGAGACGATCTTGGGGAGGTTTGAGGAAGTGGCCAAGGAGGAGGAGGTGAGGACAATAAAGATGAAGAGTGGGTTGAGATTGGAAGGGCATAATGGTAATTTTGTATGGGTGGTGGATATACTTCGGTTGACGGCGGAGCTGGTGGTGGTGGAAATTAAAAGGAGGCATTACATTGGTGGGATGGGGAGTAGTACTATTGGTAGTCTTGATTTTTGGAAACATAAATTCCGACCAAAGCTCATTGATTTAGTTTATGATGAAATTGTCAGAGACTAACTGAAAGTCGAAAAAATTTCTTATGAAACGAACCTTACGCAGGTCTTGTATGAGTCATGTATAAAATTATATTAGATGAGTATAAGGTCGGACTCATTAAATTCCGCCTCATGACAGGCTTTCCCCTGAAAGTTTATATTTTACTTCATCCGGTGATAAATATTAAAAAAAAACATTTACTCTGTTATAAATTAATTGAAGAGTTATATTATATTATATTATATATACAAAATCTATTTCCGTTTTTCTTTTATTTTTTGTTAGGAAATTTTTATTTTAAAATTTTGTATTCTTGAATCATTTTTATAGTACTATATGTATTAAATTAGTGGGAAACCGTTGATTTTTGGCAATTTTTTATTATTTGTTTTGCATATTTCACCAGTTTTAAAAACTTAAATTAATAGAGATACTTTTAATATTGAAAAATAATTCTGATATGTACTAGAATCATTAAACCTTGTGGTGGGCCATATCACTACAAAATGAAGAGAGACAACTACTAGATGATGTAGCTAATTCTGAATCACGAGTTTCATGTGAACCTGCTCATATAAAAAAAAATTAATATTGGAGACATGCGATAAAAAATGGTTAGATAACACTAATTTGATAAAATCAATGCTCCAAAAATAATTTAGAGACATACAAAAATAAAAATAATATCACCTTTTAAGAGGTAAAACAATGGTACATGTATGGGTATACAAGTTGGGCACAGACAATTTTTTGCTCAATAATTATTGTACTATGAGGTTTTCAAATATAACATCTAAAAAGACATTGAAATCAATGATTGATTCTGATCTGGTTTAGAACTCAAATAAGGGAACTTATGAAGATGCACAAGGTTTATCAAGTTGTTGAGGAAACTAAACGTAGCAAGAGAAATAAGATGGTCAAGTCATTTGGTCCAGATTTTTTGACATACGTGTTAGAAAACGAATCCATGACAATTCAAAAAACATTGTCTAGTCCAGATGCTCATATCTCAAAAGAAGCTATCAACAGTGAGATATCTCACTGGACTATAAACCTTCAGGATGCAAATGGATTCTTAAAAGGAAATACAAAGTTGATGGATCAATTTATCATCGGTAAATTTTTTAGATATGACACTTTTGTTTTCCTCACAAAAGTCATTTGCGTCGCTAACCGTCATTGCAAACATCGGTCGTCACAGTTATGAAGAATTGTGAGAAGCCGTGAGATGACTTCATTTAACAACTATTATTTAGAGATAAACAGATGTTATTCTGTATGGAACAACTATCTCGTGTTGGAAATTGGCTTAAATTTTTTTTTATACACCGACTTTTGAGAAATTTTAACATAACTTTCCATTCGTTGAAAATGAAATTAAGTTGTAAAATCGAAATCTACATTTCAAGTACATGATTCTAGTGCATTTATTTTCTCAAATCTAATTTCGAATAAATGATAAATTGATGTCTAAAGTGAGTGATTTAAGCTTGAAATGGTGGATGTACTCAAGACCATTCAGGGAAATTGTAGATGAAGAAGTGCGAGCAAACGTGGCAAGCCGAAGGAATGCCTCCCGGGCCTAAAGGATGCAAGCAACGGTTACCTGAACCGAAGAGGCACGAGCAAAAACCATCAATTCTCTATAAATTAACCCCCTGGACAACATCATTCTTCACTCCACTACAACATCACATAAGCATTCATAGCAATTTGTAGTATCTCTCTCTAAAAAGTTCCGAGTATCTAAGAGTTCACTAAGACTTCTAAATTCGTTGTGTTGCGATCATTAAGTGCGAAAGTCGTCGTATCTTGAGACGATTGCCGAAGACTGGAAGCACTAAATAGGTGGTAATCTCGTCTCACAAACAGAGAATCTAACTCTCATCTCGACTGATTTGTTCAAAGCTTCCTAAGCCTAATTAGGTATACTTGAATTCTGAATTTGAGTCCATCATCTCGCACATCCAGGAATAAGAGAAGTTACGCATAATAATCAAAACGCAAATCGTCCCAATCTCGTAAAAATAAAGCAATTAAAAAAAACGAACATTCTTTTGTGCAATTTAACTTTAGATAAAACGAAGACAGATTGGTAAGTGCATGTCATTATCAGATAGGCTAACTGCATATGTCCCAAGCGGGCCCACTCAGAGAAGCAGTGGTGCAGATCGGAAACCACCTCCATTGTGGGCCCAACTATATTAATATACTATTCCTCTAATCTGCTGATCCCGAGTTGGATTTTAATTATGGATTACTTCATTATTGGACCCATATTGAACACCGACCTGACCCACGTTATTTATTCTTCCCAATAATTCATGCTTAGTAATATTCTTTTATTTTCTTAATCTAGAAAATTAATTTTATTTAAGCAAACTCAATATAATATTACTACAACAAAGTTAACTGACGCAGCTAGTTCGGCAGTTTCACTCCTTAAGAGATTAGGAAATCAATCCATGCTTACGTATAGAGCTGCCATTTTGGCCCGCAATTTATCCTTTCATGAGTCGACCCTGTGCTAGTGAGAAAAACAAATAGGACACCTCGTTGCTAGATAAAAAATATAATATTACTACTTTAATATCTTATTTCAAGCATTATTTACATGCCAAGAGAATAATTTAGTTGTCAATTAATCAAAATCCAAAGGATATCCTATTTTGTTTACTACTATAGTACACCAAGATTCTTTTGATAATTTTATAAAGTTGTTGTAGTTTTATATTCCTTCTACTCAAAATTAAATATTTATATTTCCTTTTAATTATAAAAATATTGTCAAAATACTTTTAAGAGAAGGCTTTATCGAAAATGTGAAAAAATATTGAGAAAACAACAAAGATTTGTTTGTTTTCCTTTCTTTTATCACTTAGGAGCCATGCGAGATGAAAGTCTTATGCACAATTTTAAATTTGATTGGTCGTATTTCAAATTTTATTTGGAGAGATTTGACTCATTCTGAATATTTTATATTTAATTTAGAGTTCGCGACAAGTCAAACTCGGATAAAGTTCTTGACTTTGCATCAAATTAAACCGCATACTTCACCGTTTGTGCAGGTTCCGTAAAGAAAAGTAAACACATTGATAATTATCTATCATTAGGACAAGTGATCTAACAGGAATTCGGAATAAAAGATTTGTTTTACCAACTCGTATTTCAAGGGGAGCATTAAAAAAAGATTTATTTATGTAACAAATAAAAATAAAAATATTCTTTTCCGTGTTTTGCTTTGCTACTACTCTTTTAACTTGATCATCAATAATTCTAGTTTACAACAACTTTGGTCATAAACTCATATCAGAGATGAGACACGTTTTAGTTTTTTTTTCCTTTTAGGGGAAAAGACATCTTATTATCCGTAAAGCGACAGAAATATATGAATTTGGGAAAAGAAGGCCTCAATGAATTTAGTCTGAGTTTTGTCTTATTTGAAAGTCATATCGAAATTAAAACTCCTTTTAGATTAATTTTAAAAAAAAATTAAGCATGAAAATATGTAAATTTTGATTTTGATTTAAGATTAATCTAACATTAAAATGATCAGACTAGACCTAATCCCTTCGTTGAGGGTAACTACTTACATTTTCTTTTAAGGGAATGTACTTGCACTTTTTCTTTTTTCTTTTGAAACCCAAAGGGTGAAGATTTTATTCAAAAGGAACGCGATCCGAAGAAATCGCAGAAATTACATCAAAGGGGAGATGAGAATCCCACAACATACACCTGTAATTGCAGCCATGACGGGTCAGACAGTAAGCTACTTTGTTACCTTCTCGCTTAACAAAGGCCCAAAAGCTCTGCTAACTTGAGGCCTTCAATCATCTCCAACACCCCACTATGTGCAGCACTTATGCAATTTACCAGGCGTCCACAAGCTGCCAGAATTGGCCTACCTGAATGGTCACGGGCCAGACAGCCGTTTGAAGCAGCGGGATCAGTCCAGGAGCCATCATAGTTGATTTTTACATGATACATTGGAGGCGGTGTCCATGTGACCAGGATGGAGTGTTCAGCAGCTCCGGCACTCGAAAATCCTGTAGCAAAAGAGCATACTCCTCAGCAGTTGTGTGGCATGCTACATTTGCAAGATGGAGATACGTTTCCACATTCACAGCGGTTGGCAAGCTATCAAGGGAAGCACGCTACAGAAAGTGCAAAATACGCGGGGGAACTTGTAGCTTCCATAGAGCCTTCCAGAACTGCCCTTCCAAGTTCGTGGAGGATGACGAAGAGGGATAATCCTAGGGATGGCAATGGGGCAGATCGGGTCGGATATCTGTCTGATCCGATCTGCTCCGCATTATCCAAATTTCGATCCGATCCGATCCGTGATCCGCTCCGCAAGGGGCTGATCTGATCCGCTCCGATCCGATCCGTTCAGTCCTATTTTTTTTAAAAAAAATCATTAATTTTACCATAAAAATCATTAATTTTTTTTTTAAATTCATAAAAAAAGCCTCCAACAAGTATAATTAATAAATTTTATGCTAAATCAATTTTTAAATAAGTACAAATATTATATTAAAATGAAAATTAAACATAATTAAGCCTAATAATAACAATATTATAATAATTTAATATATACGGGGCAAAACGGGGCGGATCGGATCGGAGCAGACACAAATACCAAATTTGATTTGCTCCGTCCTCGGATCGGAGCAGATCTGCTCCGTATTCTATACGGGGCAGATCGGATCTGCTCCAAAAGACGGTGGATCAGAGCGGGTCAACAGATCACGGATCAAATTGTCATCCCTAGCTTTGGTGGCTAAACAAGGCTGACGGATCGTGCGCCAACCTGTCGCCCTTTGTACTAGGGTACTGCGGGCCAAATACTTCCCATTAGACAAGTTCCTTGTTGTTGCACTACAAGGCCGAACTTTCCTAGTCTGGCAAGATATTCTAAATGGTCGGGAACTGCTCAAGGAAGGGCTGAAATGGCAGATTAGGGATGGCACTCGAGTTAGTTTTTTAGGTGATAAATGGCTAACTACCCCGCATAATTACAAGCTCCAAGCCCCGCCTAACATGTCTTTCTCCCAGAGCATAATGCTCGTATCTTATTTCATTGAATATCAAAATGGTATTTGGAACGAGGTATTGCTCCGGTACTACCTCTCCCCTTACGAGGTCAATGAGGTGCTTAAAGTTCCACTGTGTAATGCATGGCCGATGCATCGTCTCGTAGGGGTTATCAAAGAATGGACAATACACTGTTAGGTCTGAGTATCACCTTATGATGGAACTTAAAGATAATAAGCGAGAATCGCCTTCAACTTCGATAGGCAAGCCTATGAAGTCGTGGAGTAAGATCTGGCAGCTGCCCGTTACACCTAAGTTACAGGTTTTTATGTGGAAAAAATTTCAGCGCATTTTTCCTACTAGTATGGCTTTTTCTCGTAGAATTAGTTCTTTTCGACCTAACTGCCAGTTGTGTCAAGAGGAGCCTGAGTCTACTTAACTTGCCTTGCAGCAAGGGAGGTATGGAACCAGATTACTTTCTGTATAGACTCTATCATCTCCAAAGATTCTTTTCTTTTTTGTGTAGGCCATATTTTATGGGAAGAAGATAAGGTTGTTGCTCCATTCATTTATACTGCATGAAACATCTGGTGCAACAAAAATAAATTTATCTTCGAAGGCAAGAAGAAATCGCCTGAATAGGTTGCTAACATCGCTCTGGTTTGTGCAGCAGAGCTTAGCAACATAAATGCTTCTTCAACAAACCAATGTCAGGTTCCACAAGTTCTTCCTACCTATGACCATATTAGGTACATGCTTAAGGGTAAAGTAAAGATGTTCGCTTTTGCCCACGAGAGCCCATGACCAACAACAAGGGTTTTGGATAGTGTGCCGCCGAAGGCGCTAGTTTGGAGGCTTCATGTGCCTAGGTGTTTTAAACTCAATGTTGGTGGCTCGTGGATGGAAGGCAGTGGCGGCATAGGAGCGCAATCATCCGCAACCATGAAGGGACTTTCATAATAGGTTTCGCCAATTATCTTCTCAATTCGCCCAACTTAGAGCATGCTAAGGCTAAGGCGCTGTCGCTCCTAGAAGGAATCAAATTTGCCATCTCCAAAAGCTTTCAAGAGTGTTTGATATAAAGTGACTGCCAAACCCTGGTCAGCCAGGTCCACCACGAACATGAAGATTTGTCCTCAATAAGTCTTTTTGTTAGTCTCATTAAGAATCTTTAAGGTCTTAGATTAGCCAATATATCTTACGTTCATAGATAATGGAACAATACTGCTGATGTATTGATAAAATATGCTATGAGGTCTAACGCCTCGTCTCACTGGTTTGGACGTCCTCCGAATTTTCTCCTACCACACTTCTTTTCTGATATTCATTAATGAAATCCAATTTTTCCCTTAAAAAAAGGGGGAGGAAAACAATTCATAATCAAAAATATTCTGACATGTAATTTCAATCCAAGTTGGTAAATTTGATTTTTTACAAAACTACAAAGGCAAATATGAACTTGTATAAAAGCCATATACAATGGCTGCAAACTCAACAAAAGTTATCCTGCACAAATTTCACCATTCAAGATCAACAAACTAGCATACTCCAGAATCCCGGCTACGATTCATCCATTGATTCAACAGAAAAAAAAGAATAAATGAATTGAGCAGATGATCCCTCCGCGATCACGGCTATTGCTGCATCAAGATGAATGCAACGAGCGCGAATATAATGGAAATCATCATAGATGATGAAGACATTTTGTAAGAATTGTTGGTTGGAAGAATACCAGGCAAAGAGCATTCTTCCCCATTGAAGAAAACTTTAGATGGGAATCCGGCACCACCGGGTATATCAAGTACAGGCTTATTCTTCTTCGTAAATGAAATCACCGATTGTTGTTTCCCGGGCACTCTGTAATCCTTCTCGGGGTTGGCTCCATCTACTTCTCCCACTATATAGTTTAAGCCTTCCAGGCCTTGCATGAAGATAGTATTGTTGACACCATCTAGAACGGTTCCATTGAATGAGTATAACTGTTGAAAACCAATGGCGGCTTTGTCCAGTTCGACTGCTGTGAACCAATCAGCAAAAGAAGAATCGCCCCAGTTGAAGATCGTAAGCCTTGCTGACCATCCACCTCTATAATCAGTTGCCAAATGCCAGTTGATGCTCACTCCACAATTGTCGGAACAGGGTAATGGATTCGACACTGGCAAATGATGAAGACCTGCCCAAGCTGTAGCCAACTGAGTTCTATTATCAAACGGGATGAGAAGAGCCTGGGATGGAAGCAGAAGTGCAGGGGCATTTGTACTACAAGTACGCGGAGTATTAGAAGGGCAACCACATGCACACGAGTTGCACGGTATGATGGACTCGTTATAGTAAGCAGAAAACGATACACAACATCTGGGGCTTGCTCCCTTTGGTCGAGTTATATTGCACACCACCTGCCAACTAGCAACTGCAGCTGTATCCGAGAGTAATCCAGCCGGATCAGGGAATTGGCTCGGACTTACCCTAACCGGAGGACCACATACATAACT
This sequence comes from Vinca major, assembly GCA_028566175.1. Classification (NCBI taxonomy): domain Eukaryota; kingdom Viridiplantae; phylum Streptophyta; class Magnoliopsida; order Gentianales; family Apocynaceae; genus Vinca; species Vinca major. The sequence goes on from JAOWBF010000039.1 coordinate 13,080,154, forward strand.
GGGGTTCAGTGTGCCATTGATCTTCCAATTCTGAGGTGGGGTAAGCTGGGAACGATTCATATCCGGTGGCATTTTGTAAACATTAATCTCAAATGCAGACATGGACTTGCTCGGGTCCATAGACGGAGGTAAAATTGTCCCATTCCGGCAACAGAAAGGTATCATCCCCATTGTCGAGTCATTGGTTTTTTGAAGAGGCATATCAATTAAGGTCGGTCTTCTCTCACAATTCAACACATTGGAAAAGTCGAGGTCTTGATAGTGCTGACCTTGCGTGCCAAAGATGCAATCTGAGGAATCGACAACAGAAGGATATGCACCCTTCATGCTATTGATAAATTCATCCCTCATCCAATCCCAGCTTAGTTTCCAGTTATCAAGCCGGCCAAGGGGGTTATGGTTAGCGATTGTAACTCTAGCCCAGTAATTAGACTCGTAAGTTCTTGTCACGTCATACATTATCGTAAGATCGCCATCTTGACGAGGCAGAAATTCTTCGTCCAATGTTACATTGGTTTTAAAATCTGGATCCTGGGTGCAACAGACTTGCATTACCCTTGTTCCTGAACAAAATACATCCAAGAGCATTAATACAACATAGAAACATTTTAACAACTAAGAAGAAACATTATTGTATCCAGCTTCTAATATATATTACCATGAAATTTGCATACATTTCATTACTTGACATGAAGTCAATACCTCGTGTGTATTTAACTACAATTATTTTAAAACGAGCGATTTTCTTGTTGTTAGGTTTGAAATTTTGCAAAATCATTCTTCCCCTCAATTTATAACCATTAGAATCATAAATAATCATGTAGAACAGGTCAACCTTTCTTTTCTTCTCTTTTTTTGGCCCCAAATTTTGCACTATAAGAAACCACCTAACACCGATATCGCCCTCTATAATAGACAAAAAATCCTAGAAGAAAACGAAGGATTTCATCATCAACGACAACAACACAGAGCCTTAATCCTAAGTAATTGGGGTCGGCAATATGAATCAATGTAAGATTTCGGTGTAGACTAAAGAATTACCAAAAATGATTAAATTAAAAAAAGAAAAAGAAAATGATCAGCTACATATGCTCAAATTTAGCACAAAAGAACAAGATATGAGGTACTGACCTTGCACAGTAGGCCTAGGGCAAACCCAACCATCATTAACAAGAGAGATATTCACCGGCATAGGAATGTCCGGCGACCCAACTCCGAACTGGGTTCCGACCAAAGCAATCCTAACACCCATCTGAGTCTCATCTCCGGCAGTTTCAATAGCAGTTTTCAAATCCGAATTAGGAAACCCAGAAAAAACAGTCCCATTCTCCACACTTCCCGGCAAAGAAGTTCCGTCTGCTAAAACAGCGTTTCCGGCGGATACCAACCATTCTCCATGTCGAAAACCAACAAAAGCCCTCCACGATTTAAGATCTTCCAACCCATTATTAATAACAAAAAGCTGAGATTCGAATCTATATGGCTGTCTAGCCAAGTTTGATTTCAGATCTGGCGCCAATTTCAGCCCTGTTATATATGTGTATGATAAAAATACTCCGTTACAAGTTTCCGACGCCGGTGGCGGCGCTTGGGGTACAGATGGCTGAGCTTGAACTTGGGATTTTAGTTGGATTGGAGCTAGAAAGAGGAAAAAGAAGAGAAAGAAGTTGAAGAAAGTAGACATGGTTATGGTGTAAACCATGAAGAAGGCCAATGGAGGAATATAAAGAGAGAGTGTTTGTCAACTGTGGGGGTGGGGGTGTGTTTAGAGGAAGGACAAACGCGGAGAAGACAGCTTTGGTGGAGCTGTTATGAAGAGGTCTTAGGATGTTTATTTTTCTTTTCTTTATATTGTTTAATATAAATCGGGTTAGAATATAGAGTGAAAATAAAATAAATAAAGGTACTTTATTAATTAAAATATTAATATTAATCTGTTAAATAGAATTAATATTATACAAATTATATTTAAAAAGTAATATTGATATTTTAACTAATAAAATATATATTACTTTTTAATTTCTTAAGATTTCTCAATGTTGTAACATTATCATGGTCAAGCAAAATGAGGTAGACCAACACAAGTTGGATCAATTTATAAGAATTTGACACGTATTTATATATATAAAGTACTGTGTTTAATTTTTACTGTCGACGTGAGAGCTGAATTGATCAGTTATCTATAATTACTTTTGTAAGCGACATATTGTCACTATGGTCTGCCCTAACTCGGGTGGTGATTGGTGCCGAACTCACTCATACTTTCTTTTTTTTTAACAAAAAAAAAACAAAAAGAGCTAGGCTCACTTGACCATATGTCTATGTCAAGCCTTTTTTACTCAATAATTTTGGCCCCCAATTAATTCGATTGAAATGATATGCAAGATAATTATCGAATGATCTCGCCACTCTTCTTTAGTAAGGATAGTTTTGTTTTTTCTTTCTTTGAGGTAGTAAAAGAGAGAGAAAAAATTAGTATGTGAAATAAAAATCCATCATTTATGCAGGAATATAATATACTTGAATTTTTAATACGTAATTTAAGAGACTTGAATAACAACGATGAAGAAATTAAAGTCATAAAATTGTATCCCAATAAATAAAATTTATCTCTCGTAAATAGTGGAGGAGCATTGGAAGGGTCCCAAAAAAATTTAATTTTCAATATTTTTTTACTATGACCCTTTAAACTTAAATTCTAGCTTTCTCACTGATTGTAAAGTAACAATAATAAAATAAATTGAGTGTGTAACTACATGTACATTACAATAGTGAGAATAAACCCCGAGTTCTGAGGCAGCTGGTTGTAGCTGCTAATGCTGACGCCGTTGGTGAAGGTTCAATTCCCGCTAGCTGCGGCTGAGAGCG
>JAOWBF010000039.1:13107146-13126419 GCA_028566175.1 Vinca major
CTATGAAGGTTAAAAATAGAGGTTAGGTAGGGATTTAACATGAACTTCCCAAAATGCCCTTTTGTGAAAGTGGAACTGTTTGAAAACGTTAGCTTTTTAACAGAAAAAATACATCTTTTTAACAGAAGGACCAATTTGGCTGCCCATAAATAAAAAAAGGATGAAAAAACATAAAATAGCTAAAAAGAATAAAACTGGCCAGACGAAAATATGTGGAGGACCCAATTGGCAATTAATTCGACCCTTACCGTTTTAATATTTGTAATTTGAAATATTTCCCTCTCTAAAGAGGGACGTTATAAGCTTATTTTTTAAAACCTTTTCTGCATTATTTTATTTTTTTGTTTTTTTAAAAATAAATCTTTTAAATTAATTTCTCTGTCTCCTTCTCATTTATTAATGCTTTAACTACGCCATCACTCAAACACTGAAAAAACAGCTCGTTCTCACTCTTCCATATCACTTTCTCTCTCTAAATCCCCTGTTGTTTGAGTATATGATTTTGCATATTTTAATGGAAAATTTTCGAAGCCCAGAAGAAATTTTGTGCTGAGAAAGTTTTTTTTGAAGATCTTGAAAAGGACTGGAAACTGTAAGTTTGTGAATTTTTTTTTTCAGTTTGTTTTTCTTGATTTTTGACTGAAATTAGGATCAGGGTTCTTGATTTCTTGCTTTTTTTAAAAAGTTTTTATTGTTGTCAATTTGGTGTTTTGAGTGATTAATTTTTGTGTTCTGTTTTGTTGCTTCAATTAAAGTTATTGTATTTGATTATATGAGAGGCGTGAATTGGGATCATGGTTTCTTTCTGTTTTCATTTTTTTAAAATTTTTTTGTTTTAGTAAATTTAATGTTTGGAAGGTCGTGTTTGGATAGTCAAGTGTTTACTTGTTATCCGTTAAATCGCGTTTCCAACCCCAAAAACAATATCTTTATAAAAAATAAGGTATGTACACTGGGATTTTTCCCAGACTCTGCTGATATGAGAGCATTGGGCATTGGGTACGACCTGAGTAAATTTGGTGTTTGAGTGATTTGTTTTTGTTGCTTCTGTTAAAGTTACTGTCTTTGATCAAAGGTGTGTTTTGATTCGGAGGGCACTGAATCCTCTATAACACTCCATGTAAGTCTCCTAACTATAAAATGGTCAGCTCAGGGTTTATCTTTTAGTGTTTAGCGTCGATGTACAAATTTTCCGGGCTAATTAGATAGCAAGACAGGCGATTTTCGACCCGTTGTACTTGAAAGGAAATTTAGGTAATCGCCTCCGAATGCCAATATATAAAGAATTGACTTGGCTTCAAATGGTGTGTGCATGTTAATGTGAAAGTATAAACCCTAGGTGCAACGCGAAAAAGTAGAGATCATGCCTGGATTACACACACCTTGACGGTTTAACTTACGTATTTAATATAGTTGCTATAGAAGTCTTAGTAAAAGGCTCCCACAGCTCCTCTTTCTCCTTTCTTAACTTTGAAAGGAATATTGATAATCAAACAACCAAGATGCTTGTTTGATTGGCGTTAGAAGTATGTGTTAATTGTTTGTCTTTGATGTCTGATGCTACTTTGTTGGAACATTAAATCAGTTTTAAACACAATCAGGTTTAACGCGCCTCTGTAGTTGATACTTCCGTACAATCATAAACTGGACGGACTCACTATCTACCTTTGAATATGGGAGCTGAAAAACATTCTTCAAAGAATGGAGGTGGTTATGTTGGTGGATTGCTCCAGCTATTCGATTGGAAGGCGAAATCTCGGAAGAAATTGTTCGAAAGTAAATCTACTATACCTGGTAAGTTGGAAGTCTATAGTTATGGTTGGTTCCGAATGGAATTCAATTGATAAGTCCTCTTTTGTTAATTCACTCGCCCTTTTTTTTCTTTCTTTTCAATCCGGTTGAGTAAATTGTTTCTTACTGCTGCATTTCTTGTAGAGCAATCCAAACAGGAAAAGAGATACGACGGAAATTTGCCAATGACACGGGTAGCTCTGATGGGGAATATAGTAATGTCTTTTCTTTCATAAACTAAATACTTGATTTCATGTGGTTATTCAACAGTTTCTTTCATAACAAGCTCCTTTTGCTTCATTCTATTTCTGATCTTCAGATGGATGATGACGAAATGCTAACCGAGTCAAGTATCAAGGGAAGCAGTGATTATAGTTGTGCTTCATCAGTGACAGATGATGAATTTGGAGGGGCTAGAGCACCTGGGGTTGTTGCAAGGCTTATGGGACTGGATTCCATGCCAACATCCAATTTCTACGAGCCCTACTCTACACTGTATTTTGACTCCCAATCCCTTCAAGATGCTACTCATTACCGTTCCAGAAACCTCGAATGCAGCTCTCATTTTCGTTTAAACCATTCAGGAAACCTGCATGAGAAGGTTGAGGCTCCTGCTAGAAGTGTCCTAGAGCTAAAGAATCCGAAAATTTCAAATAGGCCTATTGAGAAATTTCAAACTGAAATGTTGCCACCGAAATCCGCTAAATCAATTTCAATCACCCATCATAAGCTTTTGTCTCCCATCAAAAGTGCCAATTATATTCCTTCCGAGAATACTGCTCATATAATGGAAGCAGCTGCCAGAATCATTGGCCAGGGGCCTCAGACTACTACTAATAAGGCAAAAGTTCCTGTAGTTGGATCATCTTCAGTTCCCATAAAAGTAAGAGACTTGAGAGAAAAGGTTGAGGCTGCTCAAAAACCGTCAAGGCTGGGCGAATCCTCTAGGAGATTAGGCGAATCTAATGCTCTTAAACAGCTTAAGGGACAATCTCTGAATAAGAGTTGTAATGGATCAGCAGATGCAACATCCACAAGGGTTTCTGAGCAGGCAAAAGAACGTTCGTCTAGTACAAAAGGCAAAGCGAAATCCATCTCTCTTGCGCTACAAGCAAAGGCCAATGTTCTGAAAAGAGAAGGCGTGAATGCCAATGGGAGCAGGAATTTGGTTGCTCCGAAAGAATCGAATGAGGTAACCTCCGAGTTGTTTAGAAGCCAATCAAGCACCCATAGGTGCACAAACAAAAAATCATCCACGCTTGGCGCCTCTAATGTGCTTCGACAGAATAATCAAAAACAAAATTGTTTAGCTGATAAAGGAAAGCTACCTTCAAAACCTTCTACTACCGACTCACAAGGTAGGAAAGCAGTCAATGGAGATTCTTCATTTGTGCGATACAAAAGCTCTAGCAAAAATGCTGGTGGCTCGAAAAGTGTATTAAGGAGATCATCAAACTCTGAAGTAGATGGTAAAAAAGAAGACTCTAATTCTAGTACAAGAAACGTCATTCGCAAGAAAAGGTCCATTGATGGAAGCTTTCATCTTGAGAAACCCCTCAATGCTGATAAGATGTGGAATAATAAGAGCGAAAGGCTGATTCAGTCAAGTGTCTCAACTGATAAAGAAGCAAACAAAAGAAAAGGAACAGATGTTATTTCTTTTACATTCACTGCTCCTATGACAAGGTCAGTTGCAAGCCCTGGAAACTTTAGAGAAGTAGCTGAGAAAAGTAGTGCTTTTTCTGCTGATTATCGAAGTAAAGGATCAGTGTTTAATCCAACTGATGTGAATAGTTCAAAGTTCTCGCTTCATAATGTTATCCGAGGGGATGCCTTGAGTACTCTTTTAGAGCAAAAGCTACAGGAATTAACTCGTGGAGTAGAGACCTCCATCAGCAGAGTCGGGAATGGTGATACCTCTCCATCGATCTTTGAGGATAGGCCACGTTTAGATGCTTTATCCATGACAAGTAGTTTGGATGAATACAAAACTCAAGATCAAATGCGCACTGATGAGGCTGTTAGTCAATTTAGTTCTGGCTTTTCAACAACCGAGCTTGAGGGGTTCATAATGAAACACAAGTTTCAGGTACATACTTTCTTTATCTTCCTAATTTTGTTTTTGTCCGAAAACTTATTGAACGTCAGAGTAGTTCTAATTCTCTGTTTTTTTCACTAAAATCTTGACTTATGTGCATTTCTGATTTGGTGTTTCCATATCATACATTCATATACAATGATATTAATCTCGACTTATTCTAATTTTTCTAACATGTAACATTTATGCACCTGCTCCCCAGGGGATGATGGATCATGAAACGAACAAATATTGGAGAAATGACATTGAAGCCAAAAATATTCTAGATTGCAGACTTCCGAGTCCCGTATCAATTCTTGAACATTCCCCTTTTGCAGAAAGTTGCAATTCGTCAGATACCGCGGACGGTATCACTACAGGAAGTAAGAGCTATGATTTCCAATTTCCTTTCGTTTCTTCTTCCTTTTCCTTTTCCTTTTCCAACAAAATAAGAAATGAAACTTAGAGAATCTAGTATTTATGAATAAATTCCAGGTAGCAAGCAGAGTTCTTCAGTACAAGCACAGAAAGTGTTCGGTCTTGGCTCTTCAAGGAAGTTCCACCCCCTGGAAGCTGATGCTGAGTTGTCTGACTCGGCTTCTTCTTTGTCTACGAGAACTATAGCAGCTAACCAATCAATTTCAACAGAATGGGAGTTTGAATATGTAAATGAAATATTGTGTAACATTGAACTGATGTTCAAGGATTTCGCGATGGGAAGGGCTCGGGAGATAATAAACCCACACCTGTTTGATCAATTGGAAAGTCGAAAAAGGGTGTTTGATGATGGACACGAAACTAAGCAAAGACGGAAACTTTTATTTGATTGCGTAACAGAGTGCCTGGACAACAAATGCCGGCCTTATGCAGGCGGGGGATATGAAACATGGGTAAAAGGCCTTTCATTGGTTAGAAACAAGGTGAGACTAGCAGAAGAAGTGTACCGGGAAGTTTCAGGGTGGAGTTTTATGGGTGATTCTATGGTTGATGAACTAGTAGACAAAGATATGAGCAGCAAATATGGGAAATGGCTTGATTTTGAGATAGAAGCATTTGAATTGGGAGTACAGATCGAAAATCGCGTACTCAATCATTTGTTAGATGAAGTTTTTGCTGATATGTTATAGTTATCATGGTCATGGCTACTGCTCAACCCGAGTTTTCGTTCATCTTCATCATATGTATGTAGGCTTGATTCTTTGGCTCCTTTATATAATATTTTTGTTACATTTTTTGAAAATCATAAGGTAGAAATTAAGTGAAAAAGGACTTGCTTTGTAGTTTTTTGACCTTTTCCTATAATGAGATTTCATATGATTGATCTCTTTCTTATGCTTTATGGTACATGGTTTGTCATATCTGGATTCTAAATGGTATCATTTGAGGTGAAGTACATATATTATTACTATTACTATTATTACTATTATTATTATTATTATTATTATTATTATTATTATTATTATCGGGGGAGGGGTATCGAACCCGGACATATCTTTGAAATACAAGTCGAGATAGAGGTGAAGTACAGATCTTTGAAAATAAAAAGGAAAAAGCCTTTTAAGATTCAGCCTTTGCCAAAGTATGCTTGGATTTTGAAAGAAAAAGTGATTCTTTGACATTATATATCTAAATGATTACATGTGATTTATGCAGCAATCATAGTGAATTAGCTATTGTTAGTAAGTTTCATATTCATTGGAGTTGAACCATTTAGCTGTAGCTTGCTGTTAAATTTTGCTTTTGCACCCTATGTTATCGGCTTGCATTCAGTACTAACGAGTTTTTGTTAATACCATGCTAATATTATATCACAAAATAATTTTACAATTGTTTTTGAATAACTATTTACTTATTTTTCAACCATCGAATCGGCGAGCCAACACTTGAGATGTGTTAGCACAGTACTGACGGAACTGATAAAAAATCTGTCAGCACCAGAATCAACAATGCTGACGAGGCTTGTTTTATCAGCACACACTGATGCATTATCAGTTCTTTATAATGATTTAGTTTTAAACTAGGTACACGTTTTTTTTTCCAAACTGTTCAATCGAAAAATCAACGTTTGAAATTGCGGCAATATGTGTTGAGAAAAATGGATATCAACATCCAGTACATGGGACCTTTTTTCACACACTAAAATTGATCATTCATTCAAGTTTTTGGCAGTCCTAAAACAAAGAGTAAAATGTCAAATATAACCCTCAATCCCAAAGACCCTCAAAGCCTAAGGAAGCATCAAAAGTAGTACTACCCAACTTGGCCATATCATCAATGTAATAAGAACTGAATGGTGAAAAACACTCCTCCAACAGTCCACTGTCTAAACTTGAATCTGAAATTGAATGCCATGCCTCAGATTTCCATTCTTGATCATTAATAATTGTCCCTTCTGGGACCAAAGTACCCTTCACTTTCTCATCATTATTGATTGAAATCTTGCACAGATCAGACAATTCACTTCGGAAAAATTGGTCTATAAGACCTGTTCCATCATCACTTGCCTCTTGCTTATATGGTCCCACTAGCTCAATTTCTCTTCTTCCTCCTCCCAAATCCTTGGAAGATCCCAAAATTGAATCTTCTTTCCAAATTACTTCTTTGCCCCCCTCACAGCATGAATCTTGCATGGTACTGTTACTACTTCCCCTGCCATCGACCTCCTCCTGAGTGGGCCCTACCTCGACTCTTTCGACGGCCGTGGTAAACTCTTCAGGTGCCACAATTCCAGTTTTATGTCTGATGATGGTGGTCTTGTTGTATTTTTTGGCAACAGATCGACTAACTCGACCGCCTCGTCTCTTACCTGTTGAGTTGCTCATCTGCAGCACATCTATGGTACTCAGAATGGAGGCATTAGCGGACCTAAAACTATAAGTTCTCCGACTAAGATGAGAGTTCCAATAGTTCTTGACTTCATTGTCTGTCCTTCCTGGTAAATGGCTTGCTATCAAAGACCACCTGCATAAAATATCTCATGCTTTTAGAAGAAAATGAGAACTTAATATCGAGTGCTAAATGCATCCTCCCCTCACCCCCACCCTACAACAAGTCTGACTATGAAGCTAACAGTATCAGTCGTGGACAGTAAAACAGATAATGAAGCCAAATTAACAAAAAATGCTAGTAATTCGCATTCTCTTTGGGCTTGTTAACTTTTTAAGTTGTTCGGATCCCTCTTGTTGCACATCATATGTAACACTCTTAGATAAATCATAAACTTTAAAAAAAGATAAATTCTAAGCATTAAGAATGTTATAATTAAGACTGTTACAGAAAGAGGTCCAAAGTATCGAGAGTGTTTTTTAAGTACCGACACAACAAAATTTACTTAATTCCACATTGCAATCTAATTGAACAAAATTTGAAAATCGCATTGTGAACATGACAACTCACATGCATATAGTTCTTTGTTCTGTTTTAATGACTCTCAATAATAGTACAAGTTCTTGAGCAAATACAGTGTCTTGTTGAAGATTGGGAAGCAAAACTTATATATTAAATATCTCCAAAAAGATTAATAGTGGTTTTTCACTTCCCCTTCTTAATGATTCGAACCTTCGACCTATCGATTAGAGTAGAAGCGTCTTACCGATTGAGTTGAGCTTCGTGTCAAAGAAGAAAATAAACAAGAAAAAGAGAGAAGAAAATCAACTCACCTATTTCCAATAGATCTATGCAACTTTATGATGGTCTCTTCCTCTTCTACACTGAAGTTTCCTCTCTTTAAATCTGCTCTCAAGTAATTAATCCATCTCAGTCTGCAACTCTTTCCACACCTTAACAAACCTTCATAAAACCATATTAAAAACAAGGATGTTAGTCAATATAAATCAAACTTATTTTTTTTTACTGCCAGAAAAAAAAAAGTCTTTTGAATTTTTTTTTGGCAATGTGAAATGTAAAAACATTCTTAGGGGCGAATTTAAAACTTATAGTGTCATTCATAGTAGTAAATTTTAAGAAATTTTGAGGGGCGATATGAGATCTAATATTCACTAATATATTGTAGAAAAATCAAATTCAGAAAAAAAAAATGTTTTAGCTGGCAGTAACATCCCGGAGTTTCTGACACTTTGCCATGTTTTCGCAAAGCATGACCATATTGACGGGATGGGATGAGAGAAATTTCCAGTTTTGCCAGTATCTAAATAATCTACATATATATGGTCATGCTCTGCGAAAACACGACAAAATGTGCAGTACTAGATACTGGTGAAACTGGAAATTTTTTTCCATACCGCCGATATTTTAGAGGTGCTTTCCCAAGAGCACATTCTGAGAATATATATATATATATATATATATATATATATGGAAATAGTGGGGTATACCTGCATTCTTGGGCAAGGATCTCCAAGAGCCTTCACCATTTTGATTAATGTAATTGATCAAAATCTTATCTTCTTCAGCTGTCCATCTTCCTCTTTTCAACCCAACTTTCTCACAGCATGGAGCTCTTCCCATTTCTCCTTTACAAATAAAGTATTACTATAAATAATATAAGCACAAATGGAGAATTGCAAAATCATAGTCTTTTTTTTATACTACTAAAGCAAACCCCAGTTTTGGTGGGGCTTAGGAGATGTCAAATGGGCAGCCAGTTGGTTCCCGCGGGTGGTAGATTGTGTAACTGAACGCATGATTGAATCTTTGCAGATACAGTGTGGAAATTTCAATCATCCAATGTGGATGTGACTTCTTATGATAGGTTAAAATAAGTCATCTCCACCTGATCAGACACCTTAATTTACATTTTCTAAATTTTCTATCGGACTGGATAGTACAGGCCAGTCAGTTATGCACAAGGAGATGGCAAATGTACAGTGTCTAAACACATGTAACCTTTGGTTTAAATATCTTCTTTTTTTCTTTTTGCTAAGTAACTTTAGTTTAAATATCAATTGCAAAGACATGTGCCGAAGTACACTATAAATTCTATAAATTAATATCTGATAATTTTTTTTTTAGTCAGCACATTTAATTATTTATGAGAATTTTATTTCCCTACATTGAATCATCCTCACCTAACCTTTGTGGAATTTTCAATGACATAAGGACTATTTTTTTCTTTTTTGGGGGTTAGGGGGTCGGGGTTAGTTGGCTGGGCGCTTAGATTCGGTATCGAACCTGAACCTCTCGGTCTCAATCAGTGTATGTTACCCATTGAGCTACCATGCCTTCGATACATAAGGACTATTTTTTAATATTTGGATCCATTATTTTCCCCGTGTAATCAAACAGTTAATTAAAATCCATTTCAGAATTTCTGAATTTCCCACTGCAGCTTGAGGTCCCTTCTTCAAAATTGCGAAATTGAAATTTGATCAGGTACTCTTCATAACAACTGTAGAACATTTTAAGAGTTTTCAAGAACATCTTCATTCACCTAAATTGAACACGTAAATCACTTAAATCAATTTTTAAAATATAATTAATGATTACTCTTGAAATGTCACTTTTTAAATTAATGAATTATTAATTTATCAATTAAATTAAATTAATACCTCTCTATATTGTAGTATTATGCATGCAAGTACTTGAAGAAGGATTGGAGGAAACTATCCCAATGCGCTGAGGGTGGAATGTCTTTTTTCAGTATGTGCGAAACTTAATCTTATTTATCGAATTGAAATTTTGACGGTCAAAATTGATTTAAAACGAACACTTATCCTGTTTGTAAAGACACATGTTCTATTTTTTGTGTCTCAACTCTCAAGACACCTATCCTGAAGCGTTCTACACATACTAAAAAAAGGCGTTCCGCTTAGGATCTGAACTGGTCCCAATGCTAGGACTTCATCTACCAAATATAAATCCTAACTCGAAATTTAGATGATCACGATGAATCTGACTTTTTTAAAAAATTGATTTAGCTTCAATCTCCCTACAAAGTACACAAGTGAATGATTCCTAGATGAGTTCTTTATAAAGAGGAGAAAGGCTATGAACTTTAACATCTCCTTTTGTAGGTCTAGGGTCCTAATAAACCTTTTTTCTTCCTTTTTTCTGAGAAAAATAGATATTCGTCCGTGCTCCTAATACAAATTATTGTAGCACAATTTTTTTTTTCTACTCTTTTTTTTTTCTCTTTTTTTTTTTTTGTGTGTAAATGATTGTTGGACTTTTCACTTTCAATAATTAAACTGTTGCAGAAGATTATATCCCTAGAAGTGCCAACAAAAGTACATTTCAGAATGGCTCCAATTAACTTCCAACCATCTTGAATTGATCTCGTTAACTATAACAAACACACAATTTAATATTCATGTACATTTGTTTGTTCAAAAAAGAACATAGTAACCTTAAATTAGAAGGATACTTAAGCAGTAGTCATTTATGATGGATTTCTAAACTGAGATTTGTACAAACACTCACTAAACATTCAATGATAAATGTACTATTCCATAGGTGACCATAAATTTTTTGCCAAACAAATAGTACCAACTCTTGAGGCCATAAGAAAAAATAGAAAAGTTCCTAATTATTATTTCACTAAAAGAAAAGAAAAGGACAATAGCTAGTGTCATTCTCATACCCAAACGAATGACGTTTGAGATCGGATGCCGAAGAAAAGGATGCCAGCACCAACCGGACTGTCCATTGACAGGACAAGGTTCGGTCCGCGAGGAAAGCTCATCTCATCAATGCATAAACAACTAGCATGGAATCCTATAGCACTCAGTAAGAACATTCTTAAATAGAACTAATCACAGTAAGAGCATTTAAATCCAGGTAAAATCAAATTCTATTCACAGAACTTAGTGAACGAAGTTACAGATGGGTATTATATTCTTGTATGTACAGAAATTTCCTCAGCCCGAAACTGCTTATTGTGAAGACCAGCGACTATCAAGAAACTGCAAGCTCATCGAAGATCCACCACGTCAAACTTCAAATTGGGATTCATAAAGGCATGAGAGCAGTGCTCATAAATAGGGTTTCCATCCTCGGGCTCCTCGTGAGGATGGAAACCACGTTCTTGACAGTTCCGTATGATGGAAACTCCACTAGGATCAGACAAATGAAAGACGCCCTGAGGACTGCAATGAAAGCCAGCAAAATTAAACTTAGAAACAAAATAAATAAATTAAAGATAATACCAGATATACAAAAAGATTTTCAAAGAAAATTAGATGAAGAGGATATTAAGAGGAGAAGAGAGAAAGGAGAAAACAAGAGATCCCTCTGTTGCTGTATTTAGCAATCACCATCATATTAGAAGTATATTTATTCGAGAACATTGAAGGTAAATAACCTACCTGGATGTATCGGTAGGAGCCATAACAATCGCAACGGCTTCTGGTAGCATCACCTACAAGAAAAATCAAGAACTTACATATTGAAATTAAAACACTGACATCTTGACAGCATAAGAATTATCAGTTTGAATCAGTCCCAAGTAAGAGCCAACAAAACAAAAACAAACTTATGTCTACTGACATACAAAAAATATATCTCACAAGTGCATATACTGTTCGATATGACTTTGTTCAAAATTCACATTCAGTTACCTGATAAGAGTATGAGTGTGAAGATCAACTGATGACATGGAACAGGTTTGACTTGGACGGGTCTGCAAATTAAGAAATATTCAGTAGATTAGTATAGGTTTGAGTCTCATTAGATTAGCATAGGTTAGAACTGTCTACTGCCAGAACAAACCTAATTCCTAAATTGGGTCTCCTTTTCAACAATATCTATGTCTATTGCTCTCTCCCCCTTATATCTTTTTCATGTAACGGAGCTTAAACTATAGACATGCAAATCAATTCAAATTTGTATTGATTTTCTCTTAGCAAACCGAAGCTAAAAAAACACGATTGATGTACTGAAGTACAATTATCACATTTTAACCAACAAAGAGAGTTGTGGAATTGTAGCATCTTAGAAACCACACAAGGCCCATTTGAATCAAAGCCAACAATACAAAACCAGCATGAAATGAGAAGAAAAAGAAAATCCATGTTTGTTGAGACAAGAACTAGAAAGGCTTCACCATTGCAAAATAGAACGTTTCAGCTTGGAGAGAAAACTAAGTTGAAATATATCATATATGCATCTGTTAGAGCTATTGTAAGACTTACATGAATCCACCCAAGTGGAAAGAGAGAATGAGATTAGACAAATATTTCAATGAGGTAAATCATTACAGATGAACTGCCAAAACGAGCATGCTGGGGTCGAATAAGACTGCAGTAATTATAGTTTCTTTTGATAGCTCATAACAAAAGAGAGAAATGTCCGTTTGTCGGATCACCCATTCATAAGACATAAACATGCACATACTCCCGCAGAGATGGTACCCCTAAGAATGTTGTTACTTTTTTGACTTCGAGTCCCAATACATTGATATGAGAGGAGATATTACGATCCAACTTTAGATTAGGTCCTGGAATTACTTGCTTCTACAGTAGAGAGCAGCAAGTTGGTATTGGGCCATCTCAGTACTTCTGTACTTTTCAGACAGTTGCAGTAGTATCAATAATCCTGAGACTGTGCACTACGCATTATGGGAGGTTATATATTTTCGTTCCAATTTCCATTTCCTTTTGGGTGGGGAGCACTGGAAGAGGAGAAATGACAAAAGGAGCAAAGAAACATAAGAAACAATCAATCAGACCAGAAATCTTCCCGAATCTGATGTGGACTCCTGCTTAGGGGTGTCAATCGAGCTATTTGAGCTGAGCTTGGCATAGCTCACGCTCAGCTCACATAAAAATTGAAAAGCTCACGCTCACGCTCAGCCCGAAAAAGCTCATAAACCTTGAGCTCACGCTCAGCTCACATTTTAACACGAGCTCGAGCTTAGCTCACGAGCTTCCCAAGCTCACTTATATTAGCGAAAAAAACGAAAATCCTGTCTCAAGAATAGTATAATACAATGAGCTTTAAAACTAAATTTGGACAAGAATACAAAAAAAAGAAGCAAAAATAGATAAAATAGGAAATTTAAGAGCATTTGCTTTCCAATAACTCAATATAATAAAGTCTTCGTCAACACTACCACCCTTTGTTGAGTAAAGTTTTTCCTCCAATTAAACATCTAGTTCACTCTTCTTGTTGAGTTTATCAACATATTATAATTATAATTTATATGTCTTTTTTAATTATTATTATTATTATATAATATTTTAATTATATTAATCTTATTCGGATTCGAATTTTTTTCGGGCTGAGTGGGGTAAAGCTCACGTTCAGCCACATAAGAAGCGAGCTCACGCTCACATTTTTTCGAGCTATGTGAGCCGGGTTCGGGCAAGAAGTTGTGAGAAATCATTTTTTTTTTTTTTGTAAGTTTGAAGATCGCAGCGGAAGGAATTGCTTACCTGGTTGAAGATGAGCATAGCAATTAAACCCTAGCCTTCAATACTCCATAGTAGTTCACAAAAGCAATTGAAATATCCAGCTTTTTGAATTGCATAATCGATTGCAGAAAATTGAAACGAACATGTCCGTGAATTGCGTAATAAAATTTCATCTATTCAAGAATTGAATTGCATAACCGACACTTGCTGGGAGAAATCAATTGATCACTCTAATGGGTTCCTGCCCAAATTCTATATCGCATCCAGGTAAACTGACAAATGGGTGTAAGTAGTGATTTTAGTTAATTATTAAAATGGTCAATTCTTTTTAGGACTGTGTTACTTAAAGGAAAAAAATTTATCAATGTGTCTTATCTCAATGGGGCATGCATCCAAGAATTTTCAATTTTTCTATTATGGCCACCTAAACTTAAATTCTGGTTCCACCACTGCCTATACCTGCCCATTAATCTCATGAGAAGAGCATGCTTGCGAGCATGTGCCCATTTTGACAACTCTAATTGTATTTACGGTTAAAGAACGGAATTAGAGAATAATAAATTCTCAATTCTCCGTAAGGGTTAGACCGTTAAAGTGTGGGACAATACCTATGGATTGGGAGAACAATGCGCATCCCTGACCTCGAAAATGTGGGCAATGCTACTAAATTGGCACAACCGGAAGACATTTCCTCATAATCAAATTGCAGGAACTAGTAGCTCTTGTTCATTAAATTTACTTTCTTAATATAATTTCGAACATGTTATCACTTTTATAGTACCACCGTTAAAGATGTAATGTATTTTTGACCATTTTAATGAAATCAATATTTTGGTTTTAGCCATTGTATCTATGTCATTTGATTAAAAAAATAACATTTCCAACGTCTTTTGTACTTGAAGAATTTCATCAAGTTGAAGAATATTTTTGTAAGATAGTCTATTTTTTTGAGAAATTTTGAAAGTTCGGATTCCAACCCATCTTTTTTCCCTTCAAAAGAAATTTATTTTTAAAGAAAGACTATACATTTGGTTTAAAAGAAAATAAATTTAGGGTAGGGTAGAGTTTCTTAGGGTAAAATTAATATAGCGATAGAATTCGTCTCCAGTTAAGGATGGAAAAAATCCATCCTTAACTGATGTGGATTGACTAGGGTTTGTTAGGGTAAAATTACAATAAGGTAGGACAGATTCCAAGAATCTGTTTTCAAATAAGAACGGATTCCAGGAATCTATCCTTTGCTGACGTGGACATTACGGTAAGATAGGACAAATTCCAAGAATCTGTTTTCAAATAAGAACGGATTCTAGAAATCTGTCCTTAGCTAACGTGGTGAAATTTTGTCCACGTCAGCCGAAGATAGATTCCTGGAATCCGCCATTCTTTAAAGACACATTCATGGAATCCGTCTTTGGCAAAAAGGTTGCCCTAAAAGCAATGTCATGTGTGGATATTTCTATAAAAACACTATCATTCGGATAAAAAAAATTCAGAAAATGACTAATTTATCTAAATTGGCAGCCTGACCTGAAACTGAGTAAACAACAAACAAAACATTTTACTATATTATACTTTATACATAAGAAATCACACATTGTTACATTTTCATGCTGTGAATATCAGTTTTGCTTTTGGTTTTCCATTTCCTCTGACTGGAAGATTGAGAAAGCAAAGAAAGAACAGATGGAAAGTATACTAAAGCAGAATCATTCTGTAGTAATTACTTCCACTATTAGAGACACTGGGATTGATGACGGTCTCAATCATTTTAGAGGTCCTGTGTTAAAGTTTAAAATGAGGTCATACATAACAGAAAAACCTATCATATATATGTGTATATATCTTATCAAGTGTAAATATAGTGGGCGGGAACTTTGTCCCCCAAAAAAAACCTAATAATATTTAATGGTAGTTAACATAAAAATACCCAAGTATTTACGATTATTATTATTCTTCAACAAAATAAAAACACACATATAACATAAAATTGGGTATGCGGTCGAGCACCTCGAACACCTTCTTAGCCGCACCTGCTGGGATTAATATACAAATTAGCTTGATAATCGAGGGAGTCTTCGTATAAAATGGAACCGCTTGGTATACTCCCACTGTCCTAAATTAAATATCTACTTTCCTAAACAAAACGGAGGTTCAATTTGAGACGGAGGGAGTAACATATTCTGCAAGAAATCATATTAAGTGATTATGTAAACAGCTGCTTCCCCATCTTTGAGAGCATATTGTTACAGAATTTTGCTTCATCTTGAAAATATTCCCTTTGCTTGTCTTTTAGCTCCTTGAATGCAAGTTTCACTTCTCTGTTAGGTTACCATTAGTGTAGTGAGATAGATGCTGCAGTTCTAAGAACTCGCGGACGAGTTAAAATGAAGCATACCTGTTGTTTGGATCGATCGCAAGAGCTCTCTTGAGATCACTTGCAGCATTTTCTGGTTCAGAAATCCTAAGGTATGCTTGCGACCTTCTGAAGAGAGCTTTAATATTGATGGGATCAAGTTCAAGAACCTGTCACCATGTAAACGAGTTTGTCAAGTTGTGCACTGATGTTTCATCCGAGAATCAATGTTCTCAAGCACTTAATGTTAATCCCTATCGCGTTTTACTTGCTCAATCCATAAAAAAACGAGTAATGTTTGTTATTCGAAAAGGATAGCTTCAGATCGGGAAGTAATATGATCATAACATACTACCGATATACCTAGAACACTTGATTAGTGTGGTTCAACTACTAGTTCATGATCTTCCGTTTATATTTATGGTTGATGTTATTTATCAAAGTTCAAATAGTTTACGAATCAGGGTAAATAGGAGGATCAGTTAGCAGATATCAGTTAGCAGCAGCACCTAAAATGTGCAGATGAATAGAAAAAGTTTTTGAATTTATATGTAAATTTATCTAGATCTATAATGTGTAAGCAAGAGTAAAACTTACTTTTGTACATATCCTTGAGGCCTCTAGATACTCCTCCATGTTCAATTTGCAAGCTGCATTGTTTAAACTGCAAGATAACCGTAAAGCAGTTGCAAGATTCTTCGCGTCATCACTGAAATTATGGTCATATTCAATGTATTTTAAACCCTGCAGTTGATAAAAACACCGGAAAAAAGAGTTCAAGTAGTGAAAATACAGTAAAACAATTTTTTCCTTTTTCTTCCAGAAACATAAATTTATACTAAAATAAAGTCACAAACTACATTCCTTCTCATACTTCTTGGAGGCCAACTTGAATTTTCCGGCCTTGAACAATGCGTTTCCATCAATCTTCTTTCTTTCACAAGCTTCTAACTTTTCTTCTGTATTCATCTTCCAGAATGGTTTCTCCTGGAACCAGAATTAAAAGCAACAATTTCAGGATATAACTTGTCATATCTGGTACTGTTTAATTAGCTTATAACTAGGAATATCCTCTGATAGTGGTCGCCAATGCCGTCTACATATTACAGATATATCATTGCAGACCTTAATGAAGTCGACCAACGTGACTTCATAAAGAACTGAAGTTGCTGAAGCCGATATTTTCCTCTCCCGTTTCTGCAAGAACTCTGAGCTGACTTTTACTGTTGCCAGTTCTCCTCTTTTCATAGTCATCACTGCCCTATCCAACCCTTCATCGATTTGTTCTATGAGGGGAAATAATAAGTATGTAAAGTTAAATTTGTTAATATGCAACCTGATCAAACGATTCAAAAGAACGTGGTAAAAGCTATGAAGTACCTTCTAAGCATATATACTCGAATGGTTTTTCATCAGATCCTTCCCTTTGAAAGATTGTTCCGTCTTCAAGTTTACCGCTGTAGATAACTTCACAGCAGATATCAATTCAAAGCAAAAATTAGAACTGATTAAGGTTGTTGCAATAAGTTAAACGCTTCCTTTAAAACGACATATACAAGATACGATGAAATTACCTTTTGCAAGTGATCCTTCATTAGGACGATCAAATCCTTCACCAACCTTTACTATTTTCTTAAGGATCTTCTTATCTCCCATAACGTCGATAACATTTCTCCACGATACCAGCTCTAGATGAACGGTTAAGTATGAGTTTGATGAAATGTGGTCTCTCTTGCAAATTCCCTCTCCAGCATTGCCATAGAAAGCTGACCAATATGATTATATTTAGATAATTTATTTCCTCTCACAGAATCAAGAAAGAAAATCCCGACTTCAAATTATCTATCTACTTACAGGAATACTTAACTGATAGTTCTGCCTGCTCTCCCTTTCTCATGGTTTTCAATGCTTTCCTTATGGCAGGACTGATACTACCTAAACAAATCGAAAACTGCCCAAGTTAATATATTCCACTAGTAAGACAAATTTTATACAAGCCATCGGGATAATTTGATTTACCATCTGTTAGATAAAATTCCACTCCTGCTTCAGATTCTGAAACTATGTTCTCGTCTTCAGACTTTGCAACGTACTTGACTGCAAGAAACACGGGAGGATAGTAACTTACGAACACGTTCACTTGCCTTAAGACAAGTGTTCATAAGGAGACAACACAGACGGATAGTAAATTACCTAGAACTTCATCATTGTCTTTTGGAGTCGTCCATCCCTCGCCTTCCCTCGTTATTTTCTTTAATATTAGACCATCTGCATCTATATCTCTGATGGAGTACCATGAAAGCAACTCTGTGTCAAAAATTAGAGTGGCATTTGGAGGGATCAAAGGTGGAGAACCATCTTCCCCATAGGCCATCTCTGGTGGTACTGTGAACATTGCTCTTTCACCCCTTTTCATTGTGGCAATCCCCTCATCCCAACCTTTAATAACTTCACCTGAATTCTCGATTAAGAAAAGTTATGTACTAACTCTGCAATCAATATACTAACCATAATATAAACTTAGTCTTCAAACAATAAGAAGTAAATGAAGAATTGCGCCAAGACTATGGTGTTGAACGTATTAAATTCAGTATGTTGGAACATTTTTTCGATACGTGTTACATTTTTTTGGATAGATGTTAAATTTCACGAAATATGTGTTCTCTCCTTATGAACATCCAACAATAAAAAGTATATGAAGAATTGCGCTTGCACGCATTAAATTTAGTATATTTGAAACACTTTTTGACAGGTCTACATGCTTTTGAACAAGTGTAAAATCAATGCAACACGTGTTCTCTCCTTGTGAACATGTGTCTTTAAGACTGCAACACGTGTTTTATCCTGATGAATACCTATCTTAGATATGTAACATATGTCTTACGTAATAGGTGTCCTAGCAAAAAATCTTGGACCATTGAATTTTTTTATACAATGGCCCAGAACGGTCAAAATTGTTCAATATGTATTGATTTTTTTTAGTTCTGTATCATAGTCGGACCGAATTGCAAACCAATGAAAAAAGATTAACATACATTGGCCTAATTTGAACGTGAAGGGTGTTCCTTTCTCGCGACTTGAATCAAAGTAAACACCATCTTTGAGCTTTACACTGTAATGAACTGAAAACAAGAACCAGGTTAACTTGCATGTAATTAATGTTCATTTTGGCTATTCTTTTCACTGTGGCATTATGTCGAACATGAAGAGGGCATTATGTTCATTTTACCTTCAACTTCATCACCTGGAAATGGAGTTTTCCAAGAATTTCCTTTCTGGAGAACCCTTTTTTTCAGGCCTTGTTTTCCAATTTCTATCTCGGGAAAACTGGAATAATCAATTTGATTTTCCATTTCCTTTAAATTCTCAGACGATCCCTTTGTTGGATGCAAAAAACAGAGGAAGTTTTGAGTTTATAGATAAGATTTTAAGGAAAGAGAGAAGAAGAGATAAGCCGTTGGTTTCCCTCCTTTGGTTCAACTGATCACTGATGATATGTTTTTTCACTTTTGACCCCAATTTTTTGCATGTTTCATATTGGGCCTATAAGGTTTGAATTTGTGACAAAGGACACTTCCGTGCTTATTATCCAAGAAATTTCGCGGTAGGAATCTTCTGTCCTTATTCTGTGTTTTGTTTCCTGTCACATCAATAAAAAAATCATAATGTGTTAATTTTATAAACAACAACAACAACAACAACAACCAAGCCTTAGTCATCTACATGGGGTCGACTATATGAACC
>JAOWBF010000039.1:13130729-13140867 GCA_028566175.1 Vinca major
CTCCATGTCCTCCTCCTACCTCCGCCGCCATAACCGCCTTAGATCCTCCACCACCACCTCTTTCTCTGTACATCTCTTTCTCTCTCTTCTGTCTCTTGTCGTCGTTTCGAATTACTATATTATCCAGAAAATTAAATTTTTGATTAAACCATAACAAAGAAAGCAGAAAAATCAAAGAAAAAATGTAGGGCCTTTATATTATTATTTTTCAGGAGAGAGAAAATAATTTGGGGAAAAAATTAGGGTTTTTGGGAGGGGAGAGAAGATGATGGACAAGAAAGAGGAGCTATAGCTAACCCATCCCCCCTTGAGATTTTTGTTGTAGGTGAAATGTGTGTTTCAAGAAATATATATATAACCAAATATTCAATTCTAAAATCGTACTTATTCAACTATAAATTTAGCAGAGTCTACCTGCATATATAGGTTCTACTTAATTTATAAGAGAGGAATGTGTGATCAGTCTCACAAAAACGGTCAAATGTTCATTTGTATTTTGTACGAGAAAAAATGTGTAAAAATAATTTGAGACGAATAGATATATGTATACTTTGTTCATGCATAGGTAGAGAGAAAGTTGGTAGTGAGAGAGAGAAAAGAAGTGAGTGATCGACCGTTGGGCGACGGGGGAGGAGTTGTAATATACCAGTCCGGTTCCTATGCAAAACAGCGATTTTTTTGCACGTGCGAAACAATCACTGTCATCGGATGAGATTTTTAGTAGTTCAGATCTGGAGAGAGAAAAGTTGCGGCTGGACTTAAAATATTAAAAAAAAAATTCTCTCCAGATTTAGACTATTAAAAAATCTCATCTGACGGCTAAAAGTGTGTCCCGCACATGTGAAACAAAACGCTGTTTCACATAGGAGCCGGGAGCGTAATATACCAGCGGGAATAGCTGGCCTATTTTGCTTGTCTAGGTTTTTTTTTCCCTTTTTTTCCTAGGTTTTATGGGAATATTTGTTTGCTTTTCTTGTCCAAATAGAGATCCTAATAATTGGGGCATGTTGTATTGGATTTGTAGAGATGGTTTTTATTGAAGAGTGTTTCAATGGGAAGTTAGCAATTTTAGTCCTAAATAAAATTTAGTTGTCAGATCAATTCATAAAATGATTCAGCAAGTGTATATAAGGATGGTGGTTCAGTCGATCGGAACAACGGTTCGAAAGAGTGATTCGGTCGACCAGACCCAGGTTTGAATGACCTCCATAGCCTCGTTTTTGACAGAATTCTATTTTGATCCGCTTTGGCTTCAGTTTTGGTCCGTTTTCAAAGTTAAGTCTTTTTTAAGTTCTATAAAGTGTTTTACAAGTATATTGCAAGTCTTTTAAAGAGTTATTTCAAGTCAAGTTTTGTCAAGTAAAATTATGCATTATTTTCACATGTTTTAGGTTAAACGGGAATTATTTTTTAGTCTATCGATGCTTCATCTCAATAGTGTTTGAACCTTACTGTGCTGGTTTAGTAGCACACCTTTACTATTTTGTAGCTGGTTATGTGCAAGATATCATAGAGGAACCTTGGATCGAGGAGAGAGACAGTTGAGTTGTGAGGTAATAGTTATTTTTTTTCATTCCAGTTTAACACTTATGTTTCATTTGGTATAAGAACGTGTATTTTATCTTTATGTAAGATATTCAATTTCCTTTTAAGTTATTGAACTTTTATTTTAGTTTTAGTCAATTCATTTTTGGGTTCGATGTCTCATTGGTAGATAAGGAACTGCCAGGTCATCACCCTGGTACGCGGTGTGACAGAGAGGAGCTTCGAAATCCGAACTCGTTTGTCCGATACGGATCAAGACCAAAATGCCCTCATTCTTTTTGGTCCTCGTCAGATTCTAACTCTTTTGTGGTGATCTAGACTAGAATGTCAGAAAATAGTTACAAGACTAAAAATAACTAATAAATAGTTATGTGACTACGTTCGAATTTTAATTTCCATATTCTCTTTTCTTTTTCTTCAATTCTCAAAATCAAAGGATTGAATTATTTTATGAGCAATTTGGACTAAATGGCCACCAACTACTTACATATTTTTCGTTTTGGGCCAAATACTTTTATTTTAGCGGGTTATAGCCATATACAATTTACAGGCAACAAGTATTAGCACCGATCAAGAATTCTAGCCAATTTCTTAATTTTTTTGGCCTGGAGAAAAAAAAGGACCAATTTGTCCTTTAAATACCCTACCAAACCCGACACACTTAAACCTGACCCAATATCATATTCAATCTCCATCTTTTTCGGCGACCAACCATATTTTCCGGTTATCTTCTCCGGCAACATACAATATTTTCCGGCCGAGAAAAAATGAAATTTGTCACAAAAATTTCAACAATAATAACTTATTTACATTTTTAATTGATAAAAAGCCCGAGTTAAACCTCCATAAATTAAGCATAATCATATTCCCAAAATCCATAAACCACAAAAATAATCAAACAAATTTAACAAAAATCCACATAGTAACTTAAACAGACGTTCAAAACGATTCCAGCCACGAAAGACAAGATGGGTATTGTACTATTGTATGTACAGAATTTTCCTGTACCCATCGGACCATCAAGGATCAAGAAACTGCAAGCTCATCGAAGATCCACCACATCGAACTTCAAATTGGGATTCATAAAGACATGAGAGCAGTGAAAGTTAGTGAAAACTAAAGTTAAAAACTCTAAAAAAAATAAAATTAAATAAAGATGAAGAGGTTACTAAGAGAGGAAGAGATGTAGGCTGAAAACAAGAGTTCCCCTCATAGTGTATTTAGAAATCACCATATTATATTAGAAGTGTATTTATTTAAGAACCTTGAAAGTAAATAACCTACAAGGATGTATCAGTAGGAGAATGGATAAAGTCAGAAATTGTATTTTGAGGGTGAAAAGCTGCAACAATATGCCGACTTACTTATAAAAACTGTAAAAAAAATAAAATAAAATTGGAGGCAAACTTCATAAAAAAATCCGAACTACATATAAAAGTTACTATATATTACTATATCTACTAGTACTTTTAAAAATATCGGGGCAACCCCAGAATCATCCCTGGGTAGGAGCCATAACAATCGCAATGGCTTCTGGTAGCATCACCTACAAGAAAAATCAAGAACATAGGATCCATTAACTTGCATATCTTTCTCACCCCGAATCATCTATTAACACAATTTTCATTTGCTTGAGAAATAAGTTGTATGTAAGCTAGCATACATCAATATTCCGTAGGTCAATATACTGTTCGATACGACTTTGTTTACTTCCACATTCAGTTACCTGATAAGAGTAATGAGTGTGAAGATCAACTGATGACATGAAACAGGTTTGAGATGGATGCGTCTGCAAATAAGAAATATTAAATAGATTAGTGTAGGTTTTGGTCTGCAAACTAAAAACATTCAGTAGATTAGTACAGGTTAGAACTGTCTAATGCCAGAACAAACATAATTCCTAAATTGGGTCTCTTTTTCAACAATACCAATGTCTAATGCCCTCTCCCCCTAAACCTTTTTTTCACGTACAATAGCTAACATGTAAGAAAGCTTAAACTATAGACATGTAAATCAGTTCAAATTTGTATTGACTTTCTATTAGCAAATCAAAGCTAAAAACAACACAAGACTGATGTACTGAAGTACGATTATCACATTTTAACCAACAAAGAGAGTTGTAGAAGTTTAACATCTTAGAAAAACCACACAAGGCCCATTTGAATCAACAGCCAACAATACAAAACCAGCATAAAATGAGAAGAAAAAGAGAGGTCATGTTTGTTGAGACACGAACTCATCAAGGAGGCAAGAACTAGAAAGGCTTCACCATTGCAAAATGGAACGTTTCAGCTTGAATAGGAGACTAAGTTGAAATATACCTGGATATGTATCCATTAGAGCTATTGTAAGACTTACATGAATCCACCCTAGTGGAAAGAGAGAAAGGCTGTCTTGAACCTCAAAAATTTCTTCTTCATTTAATGTCTGACACTGAAATTAAACAAATATCTCAATGAGGTAAATCATTACAGATGACCTGCTCAAATGAAGCAGTAGAAAAGTAGCATGCTGGGGTCGAGTAAGACTGCAGTAATTATAGTTTCTTTTGATAGCTCAAAACAAAAGAGAGAAATGTCCGTTTGTCGAATCACCCATTTAAATGACAAACATACACATACTCCCACAGAGATTGTACACCTGAGAATATTGTTACTTTTTCACTTTAAGTCCCAATACATTGATACGAGAGGAGGTATTAAAATCCAACTTTAGATTAGGTCCTGGAAGTACATGCTTCTACATTTGAGAGCAAAGAGCTGGTATTGTGTCGTCTCCATACTTCTGTACCTTTCAGACAGTTGCAATAGTATCAATAGTCCTTAGATTGTCCACTACGCATTATGGGAGGTTATAGATTTTGGTTCCAATTTCCATTTCCTTTTGGGTGGGGATCACTGGAAGAGGAGAAATCACAAAAGGAGCAAAGAAACATAAGAAACAATCAACCAAATCAGAAATCTTACTGAATCTGATGTGGACTCCTGCTTAGGGATTATCAATGTAGTCAGATGAAAAACCCGGTTTCTCTGAACAGATAAAGTAAAATTTATTAATTAAACATACATAAGACAACGAAGCATATTCTTATTAACTGAAACAGGGGAATTACCAATGAGCCAGCGAGAACACCACATGTTTCCAAATTTCTTTTAGTATTTTCTTTAGCCAATCTCAAGAAATCATCCAACATTTTTACTGGCTGCAACACAAATCAACAAACAGTTCTTAACAAATCAATCATAAGAAGCTCAATACTATACACAAAGCTCTCAATTATCTAAAATATCCAGGAGAAATTGACTTGGACATAATCACATAAAAGAGCCACAAAACTCTTTCCCCCTTTTTCCTTCATTCCTGTGATAAAGTATCTCTTTTCCCGGCAGGGCAAAGGTTCGTGTAGTTCCATGCAACCAAGAGAAGCAACTTACAATATGCAGATGCTGATAGGTATTTGAACCGGGTTTTCCGTCCGGTAAAGATTTTGCTGGTCCAGGTCTTGGATCTGCAACTTTTGATGGAGATATAGGTATATACTCTGGTCGTACTTGAGCAAGAACAGGAGGAGGGGATGGTTGCCTAACCAATGGAAATTTATCATTCAAATCACCAAATGGGTTAGCGAAATTATCAGCCTGAGATGACCAACTCCCATCATCTAAAGAGAGAAGAGAGGCCATAGCAGATTTATCCAATCCTAAATCATCATCACTTGGCGCCGCAATGTTGTTTTGCTCAACCTGATTTAACCTAGAGCCACAACAAAATATACTGAAAACATTACAAATTTGAGAGAAATAAATACAAATTAAAAAATGAGTACTTCATCAATAAGATGCCCAGGAGAAAATAATTAACCCTATAGAAAACAAAATGATGAACAACAAATTAGATAGAGCTTCGGGGGACAAAGTGATAAATGAAGAATCTCAACAAGGTAGTTTACCTTAAAATTCCATTCGATGCTAAGTCGGTATAAGCTGGATAGTTAACCTGCATGTTATAATGTTAGTCGCATTATAAAGCAAGACGCAAAGAAGTAATCAGAAACCGTGAAAATGAATTTACCTTTATTTCAGTGCTAGGTTGGTGCCACTGACCATGAAGACCATTTGGTCCAAGTAATGAGTGTCTAGACAAAGTTTCCTGTTTTGGAAGAGGTATGCTGAGAGATCTGCACATTTCAGAACCCACTCAGTAGTGAATAAGTATGCAATCTCCCCTAAACCTCCACAGCTTATTACTTGTGCCAATGACTCGTGTGTGGAAAAAGCAATTCAAAGCCGAATGCAATGAACGCCAAAATAACATTAAATAGCTGAATGAACAAATTTCTTTACATCTTTGAAACTATACAAGAGACTAGCACTTTAAGGGCTTAAAGGAGAAGTCATGTCTCTCAACATTAGGGACTACCACGTTGATGGGTCTCGGAACTAGGGAGGGAAAAAAAGAAAAAAAAAACTCTACTTTTTCAAGAAGTCGTCTCTAGAGCTGACATTTCCTCTTAAAACTATTAACTTACTCCAAGAAAAGAGAAAAATTCTCCAATAATAAAAATATCCAAGTAGCAAGTACAACCATAGCCTGTATAAGCAAAAATGACTAACTCAACAAATAAATATAGAGCATTAACCAACAGAAGAACAATGTAAACTATTTAGTTATGGAACACACTACTTGATGCCACTATCCATTCAGGTAGACAGTATAATAATGGAGAAACAATGAACCACAAGCCTAAGCTTGAGAAACACAAACAGGAAAATATCAGAGCCCTTGATAGTATCAATTGTCCATATGTTTACAAGCTTGGAAAGCTTGCATCAATCACGGCATTCACCGAAAGCCTAGACCACATCATGTCTTTGACAACCTTTTGCAAAAAGTAAGATGCTCCAACATAAGCAGTACCAGCATTACAAGAGGAAAAAAGAAATTGTATAAGCTAAATAATCATATGGCAGCAAGCAACATACAATCTACACCTTTAACACATTAGTGGAGAGATACTCACAGCTTCTGGAACTGCTTGTCTAATGAATTTGATGATACCATCTGGTTATAACTAATAACCTGCTTCCCTGAAGCCACAGAGGTTGAGCAACCTTGTTGCGTCTGCAACGAGAATGAAACTTTAGCCTGGAAACTCTATTTGATCGGAGGAAATTACAAGTTACCATACTATCTGCACAATCTATGCTCCCCCAACAGACCATAAATAAAGTAAATCTAACAAATATGTAACATATGTACTTTCCGTTGAAAGAAGTGAATGTGTAAATGCCAAAAAAATTACTCAGCTGGTAAATACTAGAGAATATTGTCAAACCTACATAGGGCCATAAATATCAATACAACAAAACTAAAGGTTGAAGGGCAAGAAAAATGTACATCATGTTCAAGAAAAATACCCTCTGATTATTGTTGCTTAAAGCTGCTCTATTGTCAGCAGCGTGCTGCTGTATTGAAGATGATGGAGATCCGTATGGCCTTCTTTCTTGTCCATCAAATTCATATGGTTGAGTAGCTCCTTGATCTCTTCCAAGTTGGCGGTTGAATTCAGGCTTTAAAGCCTCCAGTTCATCTAGCACGCTTTTTAATTTCTGAAAAATAACCAACATAATGCAAAAATCAGACATTCAAAACAGAACTCGGCCTCTGAAACAAAAAAAAAACAAAAATTGACACCAATGCTTCATAGAATCGGAACACCAACCTTCCTAGAAGATGACCTCTCTTTTGAATATAAAGCCTAATAATAATCTCGATGCAATGGTATGGTTTCAGAAACCAAACTGCACAACCAGGGATGATAACTCAATACAATTCAATCAATTCTAATTAGTAAATCCACAAACAAAAGAACAATTTAATGAAGCATCATTCTCACTTTACCTTGAATATCTAACAAGCATATAATACAAGTATATAATATTCTT
The DNA here is from genome assembly GCA_028566175.1 of Vinca major. NCBI lineage: Eukaryota > Viridiplantae > Streptophyta > Magnoliopsida > Gentianales > Apocynaceae > Vinca > Vinca major. Next base: position 13,138,220 of record JAOWBF010000039.1, read on the forward strand.
CTCGTTGCGATATATATCAGCCTGCACATAAAACATCCAAATTTTCATAAAACAGGAAAAATTTAAGCTTTTTATTATCTACTACCTCAATTCAATAATATAAGTCATTTAGAACATGTCGCGAAGATTAAGGAAGCAAAAAGCAAGGGACTTTGTTAGTCAAAATACAAATATTACTCTCTTAAATACTACCTCCATTCCTTAATATAAGACTTTCAAGTTTCAAGACATGTAGTGAAAATCAAGGAAGCAAAAGATTAAGTATTTTTTTAATCAAAATATCAATATTACTCTCTTAAATAGAATTAGTGGTATACAAGTTCTTAGCAGAGAGTAATATTGATATTTTGACTAATAAGTACGATACTTTTTGCTTGCTTCCTTCATTTTCGCTACAGGTTCTAAAAGACTTATATAATGGAATTAAGGGAGTATATACCAGCCTGCACATAAAATATCCAAATTTCCATACAGTAAAAACTTAAAGCTTTATTACTAACTTGATCATACTTCAGAAATAGAACATAATTCACCATATTAGGATTAAAAATAAGTCTTAAACACTTATGAATGATTAATTTTCATAAAAAGTGAAAAATTAAGCTTTATTATTAAATTCTTAGAAAAAAGTTTAAAAAAAAGTTTCCTTTATTTTGAATCATCGAAAAGGAAAAAGTACCTGTTTGAGGAGATTATTAGCGATTCGATAGTAATTCCGGAGAGAAATTCGATTGTCGACATCGTACTTGTGATTGAGATTGATGGCGGAGTTGGCCGCCGGCCGCCTCATTTCTCCGACGACAAAATGGATGATGATAACGGAAAACTACTCCAGGAAACTCTCTACGGTGTCGTTTGAACCGATGAAGAATACGATAGTTCTAATCGATAATATTCATATTAAAGGCAACATGTGTCGACATGGTGTCGTGTCGGGTAGCATAAACTGCACTTAAAGATCCGACGTCGTTTTACTTATTATTTTCTTTTTTTCAATTCCCTTCTTCCCAAATTGGTTAATTTTCTTATTCATTTTGTACAGAAAAATTGAACATTCTACTTCCTTTTAATTTTTAAAACAAATATGAAAATGTAATTCATAAAAATTGCCACCCTACTAAGACTGTTTATAACAATTCTCACAAAACATAAATGGTGAGGATTAGTAAAATTTTATCTCGTATAAAAAACTACAACTCACAATGTAAATCACGTTGTGCAATAGAATGTAAACCACATAATAGACTATAATATACTAGGCAAATCATGTGCAATCGGCTTATATTTTATGAAAAAATTGAACCTGATTAGAAGAATAAAATTTTACTTATCTACCAACTAAGTCAACTCATTTGACTAATTAACTATTATACATATACTTTTGTTATGTTATGTTGGTAATGTATGCATTTTTACTTGCCAAAAAAAGAAGAAGATGAAATGCAATCCTCAATTTATTGGAAAAGTTGAAAGTACTATAGGATTTCATTCAATTTTGCCAAGAAAAAAATCAGACAAAAAGATCATTTACACACAACAACAAACTTGTGGAAAATCCTTATTTTAACTCGAGTAAAATCAAGATAATTTGGCCATCGCAAAAGTTGAAAATTTTGAGCTGACGGTACTGAATTCGTGATGGTTAATACGATATGTTATCACAACTTTACTAAAATTACGATTATTCACTAGCCGAAAACATGTGAAAAAACTCAGTCTGATGACCCCAAATAAGTGACGATTGGTACACAATATTATCAAAACTTAACTAAAATCAAGATTATTCAATGGTTAAAATAATTAAAAATTTGATCCCAATGGCCCCAAATCTGTGATCGTTAGTACATTATATTGTATGAACTTGACTAAAATCGATATTATTCTCCGATCGAGAAAAAAATGAAAATTCGAGCCCGACGGATCCAAATCCGTGATGATTAAAACACGATTTAGTTTGAACAAAATCGAGATTATATCACTAGTCGTAACAGTTGGAAAATATGACATCGTTGACCTCGAATCCGTAATAGTTAATACACGATTTTGTCTGAAGTTGACTAAAATAAAAATACAGTAATTCACATGTCACAAGAGTAGATTTTTTTATCCCAACGACAATAATTTTGTGATGGACACAGTGTTTTCTAAATTTAACTAAAATAAATATTATTCATTGGCCGCCATAGTTATTTACACACAACAACAACAAACTTGTGGAAATCCTTATTTTAACTCGAGTAAAATCAAGATAATTTGTCGATCGTAAAAGTTGAAAAGTTTGAGCCTGGCGACTTTGAATTTGTAAAGTTTAATACATAATCTTGTCAAAACTTGAAAAGCTTGAGATTATTCACCTGTCAAAACAGTTCAAAAATTCGAGCATGATGACCTTGAATTTGTCATGCTTAATATATAATTTTGTCTGAACTTTACTAAAATAACGATTATTCACTAGTTGAAAACATTTGAAAAATTCGAGTCTGATAGCCCCAAATCTATAATTGTTAGTACACGATTTAATAAAAAATTGACTAAAATCGATATTATTCACTAATTGACAAGAATTGAAAAATCTGAGTCTGACGACCCTAAATCTATGATGAAGGTACATGGTTTTATCTAAACTTGACTAAAATTAAGATTATTCG
>JAOWBF010000039.1:13140967-13153572 GCA_028566175.1 Vinca major
AAACATAAGAAACAATAAATCAGACCAGAAATCTTACCGAATCTGATGTGGACTCCTGCTTAGGGATTATCAATGTAGTCAGATGAAAAACCCGGTTTCTCTGAACAGATCAAGTACAATTTATTAGATAAAACATGCATATGAAAGTGAAGCATTTTCTTATTAACTGAAACTGGGGTATTACCAATGAGCCAGCAAGAACACCACATGTTTTCAAATTTCTTTTAGTATTTTCTTTAGCCAATCTCAAGAAGTCATCCAACATTTTTACTGGCTGCAACATAGATCAACAAATAGTTCTTAACAAATCCATCATAAGCAGCTCAATTCAATACACAAAGCTCATAATTTTTACCAAAATATCCAGGAGAAATTGTCTGGGACATAATCACACAAAAAAGCCACAAAACTCTTTCCCCCTTTTTCCTTCATTCCTGCGATAATGTATCTCTTTTTCCCAGCTGAACGAAGGTTCATGTAGTTCTGTGCAATCAAGAGAAGCAACTTACAATATGCAGATGCTGATAGGTATTTGAACTGGGTGATTTTTCTGGTCCAGGTCTTGGATCTGCAATCTTGGATGGAGATATAGGAATATAATCTGGTCGTACCTGAGCAAGAACCAGGGCGGAGATGGTTGCCTAACCAATGGAAAGTTATCATGCACATCACCAAATGGGTTAGTGAAAGTGTCAGCCTGAGATGACCAAATCCCATCATCTAAAGAGAGAACAGAGGCCATAGCAGATTTATCCAATCCTAAATCATCATCTCGTGATGCCACAATGTTGCTTTGCTCGACCTGATTCAAGCTAGAGCCACAAAATAAAATAATACTGAAAACATCACAAATCTGAATGAAATAATTACAAATTAAAAATGACTACTACAGCAATAAGGATGCCTCAGAGAAAATTAATTAACCCTATAGAAAACTAAATGGTGAACAACAATGAGATAGAGCTTGGAGGAACAAACTGATAAATGGAAGAATCTCAACAAGGTAGTTTACCTTAAAATTTCATTTGATGTTAAGTCGGTATTAGTTGGATAGTTAACCTGCAAGTTATAATGTTAATTGCATTATCAAGCAAGAAGCAAAGAAGTAATCAAAACCCGTGAAAATAATTTACCTTTATTTCAGTGCTAGGTTGGTGCTACTGACTGTGAAGACCACTTGGTCCAAGAAATGAGTGCCTAGACAAAGTTTCTTGTTTTGGAAGAGGTATGGTGAGGGATCCGCACATTTTAGCATCCAGTCAGTAGTGAATATGTATGTGATCTCCGATCTCCCCATACATAAACCTTATATTCTTTTGGGCCACCAAACACATGCTGGTAAACACAACTTGTTACTTGTGCCAATGACCCGTGTGTGGAAAAAGAAATTCGAAGCCAATACAATGAAAGCCGAAATCACATTAAGTGGCCGAATGGGCAAACTCTTTTACGTCTTTGAGACCAGACCATACAAGAGACTCACACCTTAAGGGCTTAAGTGAGAAGTCATGCCCCAAAATATTAGGGACTACCATGTTAATGAATCTTAGAATTAGGGTGTATGGACAGCTTTTAGAAAAAGGGGGGGGGGAAGGATCCTCTACTTTTTCAAGAAGTTATCCCTGGAGACGACATATTCTCTCACAACAATTAACTTGTACTCCAGAAAAAGCGATTTTTTTTCCAATAATTAAAAATAAAAAATAAATCCAAGTACAACCATAGCCTATTTGAGCAAAAATTACTTACTCAACCAACAAATATAGAATACTAACCAACAGAAGAACAGTGTAAAGTGGAACACACTAATTGATGCCACTACCTCTAGCATCAATCCAGGTAGGAAGTCTAATAATGGAGAAACAATGAACCGCAAGCCTAAGTTTGAGAAAGACAAACAGGAAATATCGGATCCCCGGATAGTATCAATTGTGCATATGTTCGGCATTCACCGAAAGCCTAGACCACATTATATCTTAGATTGCAAAAAGTAAGATGCGCCAACATAAGCAGTACCAGCATTACAAAGGAAAAAAGAAATTGTATTAGCTAACTAATCATATTGCAGCAAGCAACGTACAATCTACACCTTTAGCACATTAGTGGAGAGATACTCACAGCTTCTGGAAATGCTTGTCCAAGGAATTTGATGATACCACTTGATTATAACTAATAGGCTGCTTCCCTGAAGACACGGAGGTTGAGGAACCTTGTTGCATCTGCTGGTAAATACCAGGGAATATTGCCAAGCCAACATAGGGCCATAATTGTAACACAGCGAAACTAAAGGTTGCTGAAGGGCAAGAAAAACAGAAAATTCACATAATTCATATTTCAAAGCTAAAAACACTGCGTAAAATGTACATTATGTTCACGAAAAATTACCCTCTGATTATTGCTGCTTAAAGCTGCTCTATTGTCAGCAGCATACTGTTGTATCGAAGATGCTGCAGATCCATATGGCCTACTTTCTTGCCCATCAAATTCATATGGTTGAGTAGTCCCTTGATCTCTTCCAAGTTGGCGGTCGTATTCAGTCTTTAAAGCCTCCAGCTCATCTAGCACGCTTAATAATTTATTAATTTCTGAAAAATAACCAACATAATGCAAAAATTAGACCTTCAACACAAAGCCAATCGGAACTCGGCCTCTGAAACAAAACAAAATCGACACCAATGCTTCATTGAACCGGAACAAAAAACTTTAAATTCTAAAGCAGCACCAACCTTCCTAGAAGATGATCTCTCTTTTAGATACAAATCCTGATAATCTCGATGGAATGGTATGGTTTTAGAAGCCAAACTGCACAACCAAGGATAATAACTCAATACATTTGTATCCACTCTAATCAGCAAATCCACAAACAAAAGAACAACTCAATGAAGCATCAATCTCAGCTTACCTTGAATATCTAATAAGCATAGTATACAAGTCTATAATATTCTTCTCATTGCGATATACATCAGCCTGCACATAAAACATCCAAATTTCCATAAAACATGGGAAAAAACTTCATTATTAACTGTACAAATTTAAGCTTTAATAACTAACAAGTATATTACATACAAGTGTATAGTATGCTTCACGTTGCGATATATATCAGCCTGCTCATAAAACATCCAAATTTCCATTAAACAGGAAAAAAAGAAGAAAAAAACCTTATTATTAACAGTGAATATTTAGGCTTTAATATCTAGCAAGTATATAATATTCTTCACGTTGCGAATTGAGATATATATCAGCCTGCAGATAAAACATCCAAATTTCCACAAAACAGTAAAAAAATTACTCTTTTATTATTAACTTGATCAAACTTCAGGAGCACAAAAGACAGAATTCCACATATTAGGATGAAAAGAAAAAAAGCAGCAAATTAAAAGTTAAGCAGTTATCAATAACTAAATTCCATAAAAACATCGAAATTTCCACAATACAGTAAACATTTAAGCTTTATTATCAACTCGATCAAGCTTCATGAACAGAAAACACAGAATTCCTCATAATAGGACAACAAAGACAGCAAATTTAAAGTCTTAAACCGTTATGAGTAACTAAATTCTATAAATTAAAAATAAAACGAGAAAAAACGTGAAAAAAAGCTTCCTTTGTTCTGAATCATCGAGAAGGAAAGACCTGCTTAAGGAGATTATTAGCGATTCGGTAGTATTTCCCGAGAGGAATTCGATTGTCGACATCGTACTTCTGATTGAGATTAATGGCGGAGTTGCTGTCGGCCGCCTCATTTCTCCGACGAGATGGATGATGATACCGGAAAACTATTCCAGGACACACTCTACGATGTCGTTTAAGCCAATGAAGAAGATGATAGCTCTGATCAATAATATTCGTGTTGGTCAAGTTATAAACCAAAGTTTGAATATGCAGCATCTCGACGGGAAAGTGGGAGGCTAAACTGCTCTTCTACGGGTCAAATTGGCCGGTATCCGAGCTTGTGGGACAGACTCACAATACTCTTACATGAATTGAAATTGACGTAAAATATATTTTATCATAATTTATGTGAAAAGACTGTAGTGTCGGTCTAAAAAATTTAGCCTTATACTAAAAAAATTCTGTACTCACATAATATTTTTTTAATTTTAATATTATTTCAATGGAGGGTTAAACTTATTAATCTACCTAATCCTTTTTAACACCGCGGCATTAGCATCCACTTTTTATCTTTTTATTTACATGGGTGAAAGAATTGTTTGACTACTCACTGATCCTTAATAGTTCTGATATGAACTTGATTCGTTAGATCCGACGACTTATATTATGGAATGGAGTATATAAGATTTTTATTGGATTTTGCCTAGAACAACAAAACAAAAACATCATTTATACACTTCAAACTATCCTAATAGAGTAATATTTGTACAATTCCAAAGCCAAGAAGAACAATCCAAATCCAAAAAAAGAAGCTTATTTGAATCTAAAAGAAAATGTATCACAAGATGAGATCAAAATGGCAAAAAGAATCTCATTCCAAGAATCTGGCACCCCAGGTAGGCACCAGTGGCTGCAGTCTTGTACCATCATCCCTGGCCTTCTCTTAGGCTCCCTGAAAATTGAAGGATGCCCATCTTTTCTATAATCTGTCATCTTTGTAATGTTGAGATAGAAAACAGGTGTTTTCATCTCTGAAATTATTGATTCAAGAATGCTCATCATCTTTGGATATGGAGATAGGTACGTATCGTTTGTTATAGGTTGTGTTTCTCCATCACAACTTCCCCCAGAGTTCCATTGACCGCCTCTGCGAAAAAGAAAAAAAATAATTAATTCGTGGGGGTTGTTCTACAGATGACTTTTGTAAGCGAAAAAGTAGGATAGTTACTTGAAATGAGACGCGGTGTATCCATTGAAGAAGACTCTTGTTTTGGTGCTGTTAATATTGGAATCAACCCATTCAGCCCATGTTCTTAAGGCCTTGGTGTATGCCTCTGCAATTTCTAGTCTTTTTTTATACACTTGATTGCCTTCTTGGAAGTAATTATTCCTGTGAAGGTAAAATTTCTTCAACCATTCAGTGACTTTCTGATTGTGCAATTTACACCAAGAACAAGAAATAAAGTTCATTTTTACAGCAGTTTTATATGCAAATTACAAACAAGATATCAAGTTGATTGCCTTCTTGAAAGTAACTAGTCGTGTGAGGGTAAATTTCTTCAGCTATTCAACAACAACTTTCTGATTACGAAATTTACACTATGAACAAGAAATCATATTGTTTTTCACAGCAGACATTAGCAAAAAGCTACCCTTTTCTGAATCTTTTATGAGCTTTCTGTTCATGCAATTGGGCAAAAAGAACAAGAATTAAGACATCAAGTTGGTTTTTTTTAAAGCAGAGATTAACAGAATGTTTTTTTACCCTTTTTTAATCTTTTCATGAGTCCACCAATGACCTGTATTGAAGATTACAATGTCAGCATCAAGATACTTGTATGAGTCCTGCTGCATCATGTCCAGACTCAATGTTTCTTTGCAAGTTCCATCTTTATCAGAAAATTTCCATTCTTGAACAAGAAATGGTGATCTTATATAGTCAATTGAACAGTTAAAACCCTTCATTCAAAAAGAAGATCATGAATCAGAAATCAAAGAAACTGTACTAAACGACTCCGGATCTTCTAATACATCTCCTAGTACACTGTTCCCGACTAATCATATTGGACTTAGTATGTACTAGAAGATCCGGAGTCTTTCTAAACTAAGGTAAATTGGCATTTCTAGTAGCAAGATTTTGTATAACCTTGAAGTAGAAAGAATAGAACCCTTGAGTTTTGAATTCCTGGCGACCGGAAACATTCAAAACTCTGCTGTTATTTCCCAGTGATTGTTTCAAAGCACAAACTAAAGATTCCCACATGTTCCTATTCAAAGAATCACCAACAAAAACCAGTCTTTTTCCTTTAATCATGTTCAGCATTTTCAACCCATCAAACCTGTCCAAAAAAAAAACTTTAGTAACAGAAAGAAATGAACATCCCAGCCAGCCCGGGCGAATCCAGCAACTTAGTATTGGGGGCGAGACTTGATATTTTAAATAGTTCTTTTTTCTAACGAGTAAAAAAGTGAAAATTTCAAAATCTTGAGCCCGCCCCCTTGGACCCGCCACTGATCACAGCTACTGAATTTTTAATAGGGAGAGTGGAAATTGAAGAACCTGGGGATTTCACAGTTCTTGGGTTTCCATTTAAGCCTGAGATAATCTAAATCAGGCCGGCCATTCTTGAAACAATTGAAAGATTCATCAATATAAGAACAAGAACCAGGTTTATATAATAAGGGATTCTTTTCAAAAACCCATTTTCCATCAAAGATATCACAAGAATCCGAGTCTTGAGTTCCCCCATTTTCAGTTTTGTTTTCAATTTCTTGGGGGCAACTTCTTGGTATCTTTGAAATGCAACTGTCAAAAACTGCTGCTGATGATGAAGAATATTGAAGCCAAGAAGTAAGGGTTTGGATGGTTAGAGGATGGAATTTGGTGGATATTGTAAAAAGAATGAGGATTAGAAGAAGGGTTTGTAAAAGGAAGAAGAAAAGTTTGGTTCTTGACATTGAAAACAGAGGAAAACAAAGGAGGTTTTTTCTTGAGAAATTCGTGTGGATGAACTTCTTGAAAGAATTCATTGGAGGTTGAAGGAAGAATCATTAATGGAGGAAGTAGTTTTTTTTTTCTTTTTTCCTCTTGAGTTTTTGAATCTGTGAGAATGGGAAATGTAGTTGTTCTACTCCATGAAATGACGCTGAGATTTTTTTTGAAGAAACTGTGATTTATATTATTTGCTGTCGTGACTTGTGAAGAAAGGAACAGCGAGGGATGTAAATTGTTTGTTCTCGTAAATGTTCCTATACGTACTCACCACTCAGAAATTGTCAGGTGGACATTTTTTTTTAATTATATATACACGTAACGAATTGTGTATAGTTGGGTATATGAGTAAGAATATAAATGGGATAAACGATTTTTTTGCCGATAGCAAGGGGCAAAAATATTTTGTGTACTCATGCACGTACCCACCACTCAGAAATTGACATGTATGCAGATAAAATATTTTTTTACGGGTTCCAATATTTCTCTTAAGTTATAGATTTCTTAATTAAGAGAAAATTTTCTTTACAAGTTCCACTATTTCTAAGTTATAAATTTCTTAATTAAAAAATTGACGCATTTCAATTTCTGAGTGGTGGTACATGCATGGGTACACAAGTTAGCTACAGCCAACTCCTAGCCATAGCAAGGGCCAAGGACTATTTTGTATTGCTCATGCAAATACTAGTTCGGAGTTCTACTCAATTCTACGTGGGATAAGTTAGAAAAAAATATGAAAGTAGGAAATTAAGTACTTTATTGACATTTTGGGATATCTATTTTGACAATGACAAAAAACGTTGTCAAGTAATTGGTCATTATACCATTAAACTTATCTATCGTGCTCCTAGACTCAAAGTGTCATATTATGATATAGAACGTAAAAGGTCTTAAGAGGAGGGTAAATGTGAGGCAGGGCACGATTACCAAGTTGTATGTGAATGTTGTCAAACTCATAAGTTACGTTCTTAAATACACAAATTGTTTTAGAGTGCAACACCTACCTAACAAGCGAGCATATAATGCATGCAAATACTGTATGGAAGAGAGCATAATGCGTGCAAATACCAAGGAAGATGGGGTGGACTGCTCCATTAATTCTAGTCTTACATCTCCATTCACAAAATTTATTCAGCAAATTCTATATTATTCTAATTGTAAAGTCGGCAGATAATGTGAGTGGGGACTAATGGAGCAATTCACCCCATTTTCCCGTATACTAGTGTGTTGGACGGTGTTTCATCTCGTAACGAAACACAAAAACCAAACACTACACAATCCTACCATCTACATTTGCTTTTGTTTCGGTTCGATCTTAAGCTTCCGTAGCCTTTAGAGCAGAAGAATCTTTTGCAAGTATAATATGTTTGTGTTTTTCTTGATTAGACTTTGCATTCTCTAGTTCCATTGTTGTAATCCTTCAAGGGCAAAACTGTACATCTACATATATCTCTTGGACAAATTGCAAAAGATAGGAAAAATACATTCTCTTACATGCTTTCTTCCCCCACTTACATTGGGAGCAGAAAATGCATTTGAAATTAGTTGTCATAAAAAAAACAAATAAACAAACTTTACAATCAGTCACAATAGCCTAATAGAGTCCATTCTGCAAAATTCTTTCTTTTTTGTTTTTGTACCGATATCCAGACATTTGGTCCGACTAATCCAGTTGTTGTGATTGTAATGACACTTTGGCACACCCAGCAGGAACTCCTACAAACATGCAACATATTGCATGAAAAGTATATAACAAAATAATCAACTCAATAGATAGAACCATAGTAAAAATAAGGAATAACCAATAATGGAACTGACAAAAATTCCCTCAACATGATATTTACTCGGTCTATTTTTCTTCTTTTTTCCCACCAAAGGAAAAGGTGGGGGAAAGAGCATGAACAGGAATGGGGAACAAATGAAATGTGCATGTAGAACAGAACCACTTGTTCTATCATACATCTAAAAGATCCTTGCAGCAAGTAATTGCACACCTTGTCTATTTCTTCTTTGTTTTTTATTTTTTTACCATAATACCCATATCCGAGTTAGTGGAATGGAAAGAGTTAAATCTGGCTCCATAAAATTGAAACCAAAATATTCAAAATGAGGGAGCATAAAGTATACACAGAAATGAAGCAGTAGAAAGTAGAAACTTAAGGAAGATTGTTTATGAACATACCGAGAATACACAACACAATACATGATTTTGCACGTGGGGAAACCGCACCATCAGCCTGGAGCAGCAAAATGTGTAGCTGCAAGTTCTGCTGCTGCTGCTGCTGCGTAAAGCACCACAGCCATTTAACACCGTTCTAAATTCAATACTAGAAAGCACTAATAGGTTTTAACGGCAACCCTCTCTCTGTATATTTAGTATGGATGTGTTGTGCCTCCTCAAACCTGGCTTTGTTAACCAAAATCTCAACAAACGTGTTACATGTAAAGGCATCAGGAGCGCATCCAGTTGCCTCCATAGAGTTGAACAACTCTTTAGCTTCATGAAATCTCCCTAATTCACACAGAGCCTTCATAAAAGCAGTATATGTAAAATTGTCGGGTTTTAACTCCAACTTCAACATGTTTATGAGTAACCTCTGAGCCTCCTGAATCTTGTTTTCTCGGCAAAAACCTTGAATTAGGGCATTGAAAGAGAAAACATCTGGATTTATCCCGTCCAAACGCATCTTTCTCAACAGTCTCATTGATTTCGTGATATCTCCCATGACACATAACCAGCGGATTAAGATATTGTATGTGACGGCATTAGGGTTAACACCCCACTCCACCATTTCGGTGAAACAATCAAAAGCATCCTCAATATGGCGTGTTCTACAAAGACCATCTATTATTGAACTAAAAGTAAAAATGTCAGGTTTGAATCCATCCTGCAAGAGCATCACCAGCAATTCCCGTGCCTTCACTATATTCCCAGCCTTGCAGTGACCACTGATAAGAGTATTGTAAGTAACGAGATTAGGTCGAATGTCCTTACTTTGCATCTCTCGGAAAGCTTCAGATGCTCGGTCAACCATTTTTGCTTTGCAGAAGACATCGATCACCATGTTATATGTAAATGTATTCCTCACTAGCCCATCACGAAGCATGATATTTAAGTACTGGTTTCCCTTAATTTCTAGTCCAGAACTGAACAAAGCCTCAATAAGAGTAAGATATATATTTAGATCTGCCTTCATCCCTCTTTCAACAAAGGAATCCAATATCTCACAGGTCTCCTCGATAGCTAATCCCTTAATCAAACAAGTCATTGTGATGTCAAACGCTGTACTAGCAGGAAGGTAACCTCTTTCCCAACATTTTTTCAGAAACTTAGCTGCTTCTTTAGGCAAGGAATTATTAGAAAGAGAACACAATATAGTATCACAAGCAACTCTAGGAAATATAGGCTCTCTTTCCACCCATCTCGATAACAACTCAAATGCTTCAAGAGGCGGGACACAACGAAATACTCCATTAACCAATGACCTAAATGTAGCTTCATTTGGACCAACATTCTTCTCCTTCATTCCCTCCAGACGTAAAAATGCTTCATCTACTCGTTTTGCATTGCAAAAGCCATCAATTAGGATTGTATAAGTAAATACATTCGGGGGAAATCCCATTCCTTCCATTTGCTTCACTAAGCGGAGCGCCTCATCGACTACCCCAACCTTACAAACTCCATGAATGAGAATATTATACGTGAACCTATCCGGAACACAATTATCCACCTGCATTTGTTGAAACTTGAGATAAGCCAAGTCAAGCGAATTAGCCTTCACTAAACCATCTATTACTGCATTATACAACCTAGTACTAGGACTAAGACCTAAATACGAAATCTGCTCGAAAACATCAGCACAATACTTTGCAAGCCCCAATCTACCCCAGCTTGCAATTAAAACAGAAAGCAAATCTTCAGTAACTATAAAACCACAATTTCTAACATCCTGAATAAATTCAGCTGACAACAAAAATGGACCTTTCCTATAAAGATTATCACTTAGAACACGGCGAATCGCCTGATCCTTCGCACATAAAGGACAAATATTTAAAACCCAGATATAAAATCTCAAATGGTGTAAAGGGTTCTCTTGATTTTGCAAAACACTAACAATTGATTTAGTATTCAAATTCACTCTCTTGGCCTTAAACTCATGGTTTAGCAATACAACCCAGTCCTTTCTTGCAAGAATCTGAGTAAAGTACTTATGATCAATTATGGGATTTAAATGCTGTTTATGAACTGGAATGTAATTCTTGGAAATTGAATTCATGAAACTATTATTACCTGATGATAAAGAACTAGGGTTGTTCTTGTTGTGATTGGAAGAAGGGGTTAAAGATTTGATCTTTGGAGGGTTTTGAGAAATGGATTTTCTTTGAATTTGGTTTTGGATTGGCCGTAAAGCTCTTGAAGCTAAAGAAGAAATTCTTCTCATGCTCTCTCATTTCATCATCTCACTACTACTTCTATTGATTGTAAGAATATTTTGTTTTCAGGTGGAGGTGATTTTCTGTAAGAACAAAACTGTAACTTGGTCCGATGTTTGGGCTGGGTTGTTTGATTGGGTTATAGGGATGATACTTTAAGAGTGGGCCAAATATGATGAGCCCAATTGTCTGTGGTTGGCCCAACATTACTACTGCATCCATGATCCAACTTCTTCTTCTTCTTCTTCTTTTTTTGTTTTTTGTTTTTGGTAATTTAGTAATTTTATCCTAATCTTAAAACTATTTATCAACATTCTATAAATTGTCAATGTATTAATGCATGTGATACATGTGGGAAAAAAACAAGTGATGCCACATCATGTTAACTCTCTTTTCTATGAGTGTAAGTTAATTTTTTTTAACATATGCATATTACATCTACTAATTATATGATGATAAAAGTTAGCCTTGAACTAAAATAAAACCCCTAAGAATGATTGAGTAACTTCATCAAACTTTCATTGACCTCGGTATAATTTCAGTAATAATTGTACCTATTTTTTCAGCGTCGTATTAACGAATTTCAAATCTCGAAATCTCAGCTGGAATTAATTATTCAAGTTAGTTATTTTTCAATAATTATTTAACAAATTTTGTAAAGAATCAAATATCTTAAAACAACGAGTTTTGCCATATGATCAAACAACTCGATAGCCCATAATATACTACTATTCATAGTCATGTATAGTAGTAGCTGTTAAACAACCACCATTAGCAATGGTAAGTGTGACCACTAGTAATTTCGGGACCAATTTAAAAGGTTAGTATTGTCTTTTCACTTTATAAGATTAAACATGTCTTTTAAATTAATTAGTAAGGGTAAAAGATAGTCCAAACAATAAATTGATATTTTTTATAAAAGACAAGAGAATAAAAGTAATTTAATATTAATAAATAAAAGTGATCCTATCTCTAAGAAAATAATTATATTAAAAGTCCAAGAGTTACATTTATTTACATAATGAATTGTTTTTACACATTAGTCCTTACAAATCAAGAAATTACAAAGAAAGGCTTGAGCTCTACTATAAATAGAGCCCTTACCATAAGCAAAACATTGCCAAATCCCAAAAAAGGGCAACTCCTTCTCCCTCTCCCTCTCTGTCTACATTAAAATTCTATCTGCTTGGAATTTCTGACGGAAAAAATTGCAGCAACAGACAGGTATTCCTGTTTTGAATATATTGTCATAATCCTGTAAAAACAAACTTAGGTTAATCGGGCTCATGAAATAAATTAGATTATATTTCTCTGAGATTGTCGGTGCATGTGGATTTTGGAAATGAAACCCCAAGAGCATTTGTTTACCTACCTCACTAGTAGAGATGTATCTAATCGGACTTTGTGCCGGTTAAGACGGGTGAACCAGGCGAATATAAATTTTAAATTCTTACTTGATCCTAAACTAGAAAAGAGAAATCTACACTTTAAATCCCATTAAGGAATTATATAGATATTGTCAAATGGAAATATCCAGTCCTAATATTAAAATCAACAATATCACTTC
>JAOWBF010000039.1:13207765-13221455 GCA_028566175.1 Vinca major
ATCAAATGCACCATTTAAACTAAAAAATCAGTTTGAATTGATTTGGTTTGGTCGGTTTCGATTTTTCATGAACACCTTTTGTAAAGTAATCAAATGTTCAATTTTCCCCGCATTTCTTGTGGTTATTGAATAAATATATATTCTAAAAAATGAATAAAATGAAAGAACTAAACAGCCCACTGAGAATGGTCCACAATGATCCAAAAAGCCTGATATAGATCAAGCCCATTTATATATATACTAAAAGGGCCCAAAACATTCCATGGCCCATTATTGTCATTAGGGTTTCCAATCACAACATAAAAAGAATCCCAATCTTATTCCCCCACAAATCCATCTCGCCGGCTCAACCAAGAACACCTAATAACTTAGGTATCAAATCACCTCCACTTCCTCTCGCTATTAGATAATAAATCTGTTTTTCTTTGATTTTTCATATTTTGATCTCTTATTAACGTTGTTGTACAGCAAAAGAAAGAGACATCAATGGCCAAGTCAAAGAATCACACTGCCCATAACCAGTCACACAAGGCTCACAGGAATGGAATCAAGAAACCCAGAAGGCACCGCCACCATTCCACCAAAGGGGTTTGTTTATATTCCTTCTACTGTTTGTTTATATTTTCACTATTAATTTCTGCTTTTTGATTCTGTGTTTTTTTTTTGGGTCGATTAGATGGATCCCAAGTTCTTGAGGAACCAGAGGTATGCAAGGAAGCATAACAAGAAGGATGGTGAAGTTGGAACTGAGGAAGAATAGATTTAAGATAAGAAAAATGGGAGCTTTTTATAGCCTTTGGTGATTTATGTTTTGAAATACTATAAATGTTTACTTTTTATTGTTCAAGTATTAGTGAACCAGAATTAATGCTGTATTAGTTGACCCATGAATCTTTTTGTTGGATTATCTTTCAAGAGTTTTTCACTTGTGAAATTTCCTAGTTCGGTTTCTTGGATTTTGTTTATTTTCTCTAAGTAACTCTCTGATTATTTATACGTCTTCCCTTTGGTGTATAGAGTCTAATAATACGTGCAATAGGGATTGTGTGTTGACTAGTTTCTGTATATTGCTTATGCTATGATTCCACTATGCATATAGTCCCCAATTAGCTTGGGAGTATTTGCAATTGGGTAGTAATTATTGGACCAAAAAATTAGGATCAAACAAGGATGAAGAAGGCATAAAGTTATATCAAATTTCAACAATCGATCATATTTTGTACTATTTGATCTTTATTTGATCCCAACTTTTTGATCCATCAATAATTATTGTTTGCGATTATGGAGTTGTTGTCAAGTGTATTGTTTGTTTTGCTAGGGTGTGGAGTCGGCATAGTTTGCTATTAATCTTATTGGTATTGTTGTTTTATTCTTGTTTTTGAGAGACTGGAATCACGGATTTGTGGAATCAGTGATATTTGATCTTTGTATTGAGAAGCTGCAGTTCTTGAAAGTTGGGGAGGATTTCGCATTTTGTTTGTTGAAATTGCTTGCGTTATTGTTGATTTCTTAATTATGACTGTCAATTATCCTGCATCATCTTTTATTATAGTTTCGGTATAAAAATTGTCTGGTTAGGATGAGGCCCATGTGGAAAGGATGTCGCAGGTCTCGGGGTTTAAGCATTTTGTTTAGAGAAGCTCTTATTCTCTATGCATAGTCATAAAGTATAACGGATTAGACATAGGTTGTATTGTAAGTCGAACACATATCAGTTAAGTCTTCCAATGGAAAAGAAATGGGGCAAAATGATCTCTCTTTTTCTCTCTTGAACATAGGGCTTCTAAATCTTTTGAAACCTTCCGTAGTTAATAGTTTAGTTGGTTGCACTTGTGGACAGTGTTCATATAGTAAGAATGGTTGGTTTGCTTTCTTGTCTACGTTGGTGTTAGCCAACTCAGTTTTCAAATAGCTTCTGATTTCTGGCTTTCTTCTATGTTTTGCGTCCAAATTCATTTTATTGTGTTGAAAGAGATTAGTTTAGTTCTCCACCCAGAGAATATAATGTTTTTTGCCAAAAAGAGTGCATATATGTTGCAACAGGGGCTATAAACTACAATTGGCAGTTTTTACTTGCAACTTCTAATAAGCGTATATCATCCTTTCCATGCACCATAAAATTTGATTTTACCAGCAGAAATCAAATGATCCTTTGAATTTTAGATCTATTTTACAGGGGAATTCTCCAAAATTCTTGCAATGATACTTTTGATAATTTAGGCAGGGATTGTTTTCCTTGTTGGTTCCGTGGCTTGTACATTTACCTGGGCCGACAAACAGAGACAATAGGGCAGATTCGTCATTTATGCTGACAACTAGAATAAGTAAGCATCTGTACTAGAAGAGATTAAAAGTAACAGCTTAATTGATAACTGGCAGAACGAGTGTGCTTCGTTGAAATGTTACATTGAGCAGCTAGAGAGAGTACTTGATGTCTTTCTGATTGTGCTAATGTTATTGGAGCATTCGCTTGTTTGCTCATTGCTTTTACTGTTGAAATTTAAAAGCAAAAGATGCCAACCTTAGCAGATTTGAAAAGTTCATCGAGAACTTCTGACAAGGTCGGGTGTGCATGGACAGCTAACTTTATATCCTGCCGAGCATGAAGGAGAGCAAATTGGCTTTGTTATATGAGGAGCACAAATTAGCAAATTAGCTTTGTTATATTAGCAAACAATAAGACACTGGATTACTGCCTCCCCCAACCCACCCAAATAAATAGGATTTTTTTTATATGGACCAGGGCACATGGATCTTGTGCTCCAGAATTAGCCATGCCATCACAGAATTGTCTATCTCCTCATTTTGTAGTGATGTGTCCAATTCTGAACCACATGGTCTAATGGACTTGATTCATATTAGAACTATCCAATAAATAAACAAAACCATTATTTGGATTCGCTAGGGGAAAACAACGCCTCACACGTTTGCCATGAATTCATGGGCAAAGAAAAGATCCTAGTTGTTAAGGCTACTCACAATGTGGTTTATTGCAAATAACCTCTTCAAGGCAAAAGTTCATTAGTTGGTAATGGCATATATGCAGACCTGAATATGTGTACCCAGTGCGATGGCATTTGATGCTTCATGAATGAGGTCTGCAGCATGCAACCCAAAAATATGAACTCCAAGAATTTCACCAGTATCAGGTCTGTATATTAACTACACGATCGAAGGAAAAAAGAATTGAAGTCAGTAATCAAAATAACCAACACTACAGCCTACTTTTGTTTGTATATACATGTAACAAAAAACGAAAGATAATAACTCAAATCTTCAAACTGACTGGTTAGACACAATACAGTGCCGATTAATTATGCTTAACATGATGAACAATATATTCACCTATGGCAACTGGGTCTCTGGACTTAAAAAGAGCAAAATTTTGACTGGGGGTTTCCAGTGCAATGTAAGAATTTCTCACCAATCTCATTGCTTAGGCTTTCATGAAGCTTGTGAACCAATCCTACAATCTCTCTACCCTTGTAATTTCAGTAATAAATCATAGAAAAAAAAGGTAGCAAGTGAAGGGCCACAACTATGAATAGCCATATAATAGAAACACGTGGAGGTTAGAAATCGGTGCGGGTATAGTGACGTGCCTCTTAAAAAGAAAAAGGTTGGGAGGCAAATAACCTTAGCCAAACCCTCAGATTCATTTTCAGCAAGAGCTTTGGTATTGGCCTTAAAACTTGTCTTTGCAATGCTTATTTCAAATCCTTCCTTTTCAGCTCTTTCTCTTGCTTGTGGCTGCAAAATAAGATGTGAGTTATACCTCCGAAAAATTTCCATATTCATGCCAGTCAAAGAAAATATCAGGGAACATGGAGAATCACATTATCTAATATATATTTATTGGCTGAATAATCATCATAATTGGAACATTGAAGATTACTACCTTTCAAGGAGGCACAGTTTCGAAGAATTTGACGGAGCAAGCATGCAGTTTAACGCTATTACTGATGTAGCATAATAAAAATAGGCATCAATGTGGACATAAACCACTACATACCTCTGTCAATCCAACCATACTAATTTCAGGATGAGTGAAACAAGCGGCAGGGATGCTCAAATGGTTAAGCACGTGATCTCTTCCAGTTAGTTGTTCGACAACTATAAAAAAGGACATTATCACCAATGTAGTGGAGAAAAAGAGAAATGGGTACTAAAAAAGAAAATGTAAGCAATAACCTACCTGAAATTCCTTGTGCACTTGCTGCATGAGCTAGCATCATCTTACCATTTGCATCACCAATGCAATACAAGTGAGGAACCTAATGACAATAGATGGACTCAATCAAGAAGACAATAAACTAATCAGAAATACAGATGCAGTCAAATAGGGTACTCTAACAAACCATATTCCCTTCTTTATCTTTGACTTGCATCCGCTCGTCCACTGGCACAAAACCCCGTTGGGTCTCTACATTTATCTGGAAAAGTTACCAAAATGATATTGAAACATTGTTACATAAGCTCCAAATATACTCACTTCAGAGACATACATTTTCCAGTCCAAGACCTCTGGTGAATGGGGCTCTTCCAGTTGCAATTAGTGCAGCATCTACCTGTCAGAAAAATGGAATTGTCAGATTTTACAAAATCATAATTCAGCTTATTATCTAGGTAGGAAATACATTGCACTGAGGAATTTTTTCCCTCCTGGGGGAGGGGGTGGGGGTTCAGAGGGGAAGTGATGTAGTCGAAAACAAGGTAAGAAAAGTTCATTCTTAAATGGATGCCGAAACAGGACTTATAGCATCAGAAGTATTTGCAAATTGTCAAATTGCAAACAGGTTCATTCATATGTAGTTTTGTTAAATCATTGACAAGAGGGTCTGCTGGCAACTCAGTGGAATGTGGTAGATTAAAGAAGAATTTACTAAAAAACTTATTGTTCATTGTATGAGATATTTCTATGGGCAGAAGAAGAAAATAGCGGAACAACCCAAAATATGGAAATTGTAACTGCAAGGAAATCCAACCAACCGCAAGAAGCAGATACTACTTTTTCAGAAAATCCATGAAATTTCATCAAACAAATTACCTCCAAAGTATCTTTTTGTTCTTTGGTCTTGGCATCAGTAAGTTCAATAGTGACGGGTTTACCATCCTTTGCTGGGGTGATCTAGCAGAACAAGTATAACGTATCAATAAACTGCCTCAACTTTTACAACAACAACATACCCCATTAAGTCCCCAATAATTGGGGTGTGGGCGGGGATGGAAAAACACCCATACCCCAACAATAACAATAACATAACATAACGCAACAACTTTTACACTGCCTCAAATTTTGCTCCATAAAAACCCAAAATGAATTAAAATGCATAACCTTGGTTGCAAAAACACCAGTGTGGTAGTCGATTTTCCGTGGGTTTATCAACACCCTCTGAGCTAGTTTGCCAATTTCGGGATCAAAACCAGGCATAAGCTGATCTAGAGCTTCAATAAATGTAACCTGAGAAATACCAATATAAGTTAAGTCAATGGAGGAACTTGAATTCGTGAACTAAGCAGAAAGACTAACAGGTAAGAAGGAAAGAGAGACCAAATGAATGATCTGTCTGTTGGCACAGAAAACATTATCCCAGAAAGGAAAAAAAAGCAAAATAAAAAGAGGAAACTACCTATGAAACATTGATATTAGCCAGTAAAATTTGACTTTACTGGCCTCATGATAATCTCAAAGTTACAGAAGTAAATTTTCACTGTTAAAATGGAAGAAAGGTGCCGAATCTTAAAACTAAATATCAGCATAAAGGATTCTCTCTGACTGATATAATCTCAAAAGAAATTTCACAGCCTACTGGAAAAGATAGTAGATGCTACCTCACTACCAAGTGCTGTATACACATCACTAAACTCCAGGCCAATATAGCCACTTCCAACAATAGCAATCCAATCAGGGACAAACTCCAATTTTAAAGCATGATCACTGGTAAAAACTGTCCTCCCTGCAGGCCGTAAACACAGGAAAATGAATATCATAAACTGCCTTGTCTAACATTTGGGATTCAAGGTCTTGCCAGCAGAAAACCATAGTAAAGCTGCAAGGTTTAATTACTTGGATGAATTCTGATATTCCTGAAAACTACATGTCCCAGTTGGTCCTTAACATTTGTCTTCCATCCTCTTTAACCCGTTTTAACGTCCAGTCCTTCTGACTCATGAAATGTTAGATTAACAAGGTCAAGTACAGTTCTTATCTCCATTTCTTCCCTTCCTTGTTTTCATCTTCCCAGAAACATGCATCTAACTGAACATATACCTATAGTGTGACTTGCTCAAACAACTTCATAGTGAAAGAATTGTCACATGTTATGAGCACATGTCTGCAAACTTTAATAATCTGTGTAAAAAGAAAATTCTTCTAAAGGACTTTGAATCTCTTCAGATAATTGCTAATCTACTACACAAAACACATTATTAAGCAAGAAGAACTATCAGCACAATAGAAAACAATGTCCTAAGAAAGACAAAGTGGTGGACAAGTTTACCATCAACTTCGATGCCTTTGGGGACAAAAGGAACAGATCCAGTAGCAATAATAATATCCCTTGAAGTAACAACATTGTCAGGGAAGCCAACTTTTCCATATTTGACTTTTTGAGGACCCTGATATATTCATAGGTAAGGTACGTTATCTGTATGAATTCCTCACACGCATGGATGCATCATGAAACTTTTCAAATATATTTTCGACGTGATAATATATCTTTGGGTTCTTGAATTGAATTGTCAATCCAAAATTTGCATGACAGCGGCAAAGAGATATTAGGACTTACCAGTATAGAGCCAAACCCTGTCAAAATATCTACTCCCAGCGCTTTCAGAGAATTAGTCAAATTACTACGGATCTTTGATGCGAGATTGTTTGCATGATCAGCCACTGCCTGCCTATCATATCCAGCAGCAGACACCTATCATTCATTGCATAATAATATGATGATTAGTAAGACAGCACATGCAATAATGGAACGTGGAATAGAGTTCAATTCAACTGAAGACTGGCGTTGCTCCATTAAGTACTAGCTTTCAATTCTTAAAAACGAAATAGAATGATAAAAAAGGAGAAGGAAGATAAAGTTTCGGCCACAGCTCCAACATATTTTTGGCTTGAATTTAATAACTAAAGAATACAACAAAATGACATATACCTATAACTGCACCTGAAATTTAGTATTTTGCTGAGGTCCAGCAGCAAAAGCATGTTACATTACCTGCAGACCTAGAGCCTTCAGGTGATGCTCATCTTGAAGCTCACGCATCCTGCCACTTACAGCAAGAAGCGCCTTTGAGGGAACACAGCCTCTGTTTACACATGTACCACCCATCACATCACCCTCAATAATCGCGGTTTTAAGACCCTGCATATTTAATGCTTGAAAAAATAGATAAAATTCCATCCAATCTGTGTAAACAGAAACTGCAATTAAAGCTATTTGGAACATCTAACTGGCATATACTGAACCACAAGGATATCTAATTTCCACCACAGTTTTATTCTCAACCAGCAATTAGTATTGATGTTTTTACTCAACTAAAATGAAAATCAATACAGATAACAGCATAATTGTGAACTTTTGTCACTTTCTCCTTTAAAACTTTCATATTCATAAGCACTACAAAACAGCATATGACGAGGCACAATGCCGTGCATAAGCAACACAAGACCAGCTGTATAGTTTCAAAGTTGGAACTTGGAAGCCTTTTCACTCGAAGAACTAATTCCATAGATGATTTAATATATTGCAAGCATTAGCAGTAAAAAGGCAGCAATTGAGCAATGTAATCGGTACTATTTACAAAATTACACTTTAAAACAAAAATATAATCCATTCATTTACCAGAACATAACATGATTTAGCTAGAAGTCACATAACATAACAAATCAAAATCCTGTACTTCTTTCTAAAAATCAACTAGGAACTTCATACCTTTTCTACAGCATGCAATGCAGCACCATGGCCACCAACACCAGCACCAACAATAACGAGATCGTAATCAAATGATTTCGCAGAAGCCAAAACCTTCAACAAATTCAACCGCCTCTTTCTCGAATCAATTACTCCTCGACTACTCCGTCCTTCATATTCCCTACTATTAAGCACCGGAACCGAAAATTGTACGAATTCTCTTCGGAAACCACATATACGAAGGTTTTTCAATGGCGCCTGTAATGAAATTGGCTGGAAATTGAAGTGAGAATTATGTGTACAGAGAGATAGTGATGAATGCATTTTGAAAAATTCTTCGTTAGATTTTTTGAAATTGGAATTGAAATTTTGATCTGTTCTTCTTCTTCTGATGAGTGTTCGTCTGAGTGAGTGTGGAGAAGACAGTTATGAAAAGAGACGTCCTGCGGATAAATCTACCGACTGACGTGGCAAAACAATGATATGGCTTACTGTGAATTAGTTGGGACCACGTGAGCTAATTACCTAAATATCTATTTAGGTTACCAAAATATTTACATTTTACTATTTTGGGTAATTTAATTATATCACCCTAATAGTTACACGTGGATGAGATAAATTAGACAAGTGTATGACACGTGACCAATAATCTATAGAAAAAATAAAAGTTAGTGTGTCAAAATATTTGTGGGTCGACATAAATTTGTCACTTTATTTTTTAAACCTCAAATAGTAATAAACAAATACTTTGTACGAAGTGTAGTTAGTGTGCTATTTTTTGCCCCTGAATTATTGACCCCATATTTAACATGTATCTAATTTGGTCGAAACCACCACAAAAGTAGTGATAGTTTATTTTCAGTACACATAAATATTAAAATAATAAAATTAGCAAAAAATATAATTAAATATTTAAAATAATAAAATTAAATAGTTTAGTGACTTAAATAACTATTTACTCTTATCTAAATTTCCTCAACTTTGTACACTTCATGAATAATAGGGCTAACAACTTTAGCCAGGAATCAAGGAATGACTCAGTGGTTGAGATTGCTCTTTCTCTAAATGAGGTCCTAGAGTGGTCAAACTGAGACCTCATCACATAAACATTATATAATAGGCCCCTCCCCTTATTAATAAAAAATAAATAATAACTTTCATATACTTATCATGAGAAAAGAATTTACAAAATGGAAAGCTTTAATTTGTGAGCCAAACAACATGGCAATATCTTTCACTCTAGGCAAGTTCTTGCTTGCATATCAATTGCATCATTTGAGTTTTTTGGCTCGCGAGTATTCTCTTAGGTCTTGACAATAAGAATGAAGTTGAATCTTATGATAAATAATAATAAATTGTCACTAATATAATTGGATGCTTTACAAATTTGAAATATAAGAAAACATTATTTCTTATAAAAGACGTTACACGTTTTTAAGTAAAAAATATAAAATTAATTGGGAACAAAAATAAACGTATACAATAGGTAACCTTATATGCTTGTACAATAGGTAACCTTATATGCTTGGAGTACTTATTGTTGTACTCATTGAAAAACAAAGAAAATGAGTAATTACAAAATTTGACTCCAAGTTGAGCACTATATAGTTTGAATAAAGTTGACATGTAGATTGACAATTATGCATAGTAGAGTATGCATTTTTTTTGTTACCAAAAGAAAAATCGAACTTCACAACAATTTGTAATATTGTTCAGTATATTTTTTATTTTTTAAGACATGTTTCGGGATAATTTAAAATTTTAAATTACTTGGGTATAACTTTAAGTTATTTTATCTGGCAGAGTTCTCAGTAAAAATCCTATCCAATTAATTTATTTTTTAGTATGAGATTAATCAAATTAAATATTCAAATATCAAGATAAAAGTTGAGTTTGGTTGGACAATAAAATATTTTAACTAATAAAATTTAAATATTACAGATTATATTTTTTTGGTTGGTTGAATAATTCATGAGAATAAATTTTATAATGCTAGATGACATTGTCTAACATTAAATTATTTTTTTCCCTCGTGTAAATGCATAATTACAGCTTCTTAAGCAGCTCAGTAGCTGAGCCGTAATTATACGGAAACATCAAGGGCAAAACCGTCAGTTTCTCTCATATAGTACTTTCTGTTCTTCTCAAGGTCGTCGAGCACACAGAGAACAAACACTCCACAGAAGAGAATAAAAACAAGAGAGAGAAAGCAATAATATCATCAATGGCGGTTAGGGTTTTTCCCTAATTGAAATCCTCTCTCGAAACCGCAAAATATCACCATAGTTATTACTTCTTATTTACTAGCTATAATTGTGTATTCATCTTTTTTCGTGTAATCAAAATTCAAAACCCTAATTTTTAAGTTGAATTCCGAAATCGACTTTTCTTCCAATTCAATTCCTCAGAAGTTCGGGCAGTAAATTTTGACTTCGGAAATTAGCGAAGGGTTGGTTCTCTATGGGTGCCCAAGAAAAATCACCAAGTTCCAATAATTCGATGCAGGTCAGTTCCTTTTTAAGTATTTCTGTATATTATTAATACTATTTTTAGTTGATTGAGCTTTTACCTTTGCGCGTTTGACAGCCGAGTATTTTTTTTTTGATGAAGTTTGGTTCAAGTTTGTAGTAAATTTTGATTTTTTTGGGTGATAATCCCAGTAATGATTTTTTATTTTAGTTTAAATTACGCAGGCTGGAAGGCACCTCAATTTAGAGTTCTTTAGATGGTTTTGAATGGGGACGTGGCCTAGTGTAATCTCCGTCTGCTCATTGAGGTTATTGTATAAGAAAAAGGAAACAATACAAAGAAAGAATGATATATTTACTTAAATCAGTAATGAAATTAAACCTGTATAATATGGAGTAATTTTTCACTTAATTACTATTTATTACTTTGAGAATTCTAAGGGCAGTAATGGCAGTGCTGCTCGAGTGATGGATGTGGTGTTTAGCTAATATATCCGTCTTGGAAATTTGAAATTTCTGCTGCAAGGGGTTCTTTAGCTTTTTTTCTTTTTCTCTTTTTCTCTTTTTTATTTTTTATTTTTAGTGTCGACCCTTTTACTTGAGTTTTCACAATTCTTTTTGGTAGTATATGTTATGTGTTATGTTGGGCAGAGGTTGCAGGACTTGTCTTTTGTTATCGTTGGAAGCTAACACAAATGGAGAGAATTTCTCAAAGAACCTTGATTGCCAATATTACTGAATACTGATGAATCACTGCGTTGACATCAATTTTATTAGGTTTTTAGCTTGAATCTCAGTAGTCACTTTACTTGACGGTTTGCCATAAAAGTTCTTCATATATTGTGGCGTATAATTTTTGCTGTAGCATGTAGATTGAGTTATAGGGGAACCTAAAAAAACTACATCATTGCACGAATATGATAAAAGATACAAAGTAGGCATGATTGGCAGGTTTCTGGGCCAGACACGTAATCTCTTCTAGTTTTCATGACGTTAATATGAAACTGTTTGCAGAACATTCACATGGACAGTATTTTGTAGATTAGTTGCAGTTATTTTGAGGTCAGCAAAATAATGACGTTTCTCTATTTGGTCTACACGTAGGAAACACATGGACAGTATAATTGCAGTAGAAGTTTTACTCCAAAGGAAAAAAAAAAGAATATTATTGCAGGATGTAGCTTCTGCAGAGTATTGATGGTTGTATTATTTGCAAATTAAGGGTTATAAAAATTGGCATTTTCTCTATTCTTGATCCGGGATGTGTCAAATATAATTAGTAGCGCATGCAGAGTTCTTGAGAACAATTAGGGTAAATATCAATTCATACTTAATGTTTTGTGTTTTCTTTTTGTTTGTCTGGTATTGCAACTTTTTCCCTCTCACCCTTTCCTCCTATCCTTTAACTTGTTTCCTCCTCCTCGGTCCTTCTTGATGCTCGTGAATCTCAAGTCATAGACGTCATAAATGGTTGATACTTGCAAGTATTTGGTATGCATGTTTTTTAACATGTTATAAAGGTGGACACATTTAGTACCACTTAGTTCATTTTCTTCTGTTACATCACTGGAATTCTCATTTAGGTGCATTTCATAATTCGTATAAGATACTTATTTTGTCTCAGCGTGTGAAGATTTACCGTCTGAATGATGAGGGAAAATGGGATGACCAAGGAACTGGACACGTCACTGTTGATTATTTGGAGGTCCGTCTTTTTTCCTATTTCTATCATGTTTCTATACTTGGATATTGGAGGCATATCGATGACTCTTGATTAGTTATTAAACAATGATGTTAATTGTTATGTTGCAGAGGTCTGAGGAGCTAGGTATATTTGTCCTTGATGAAGACGACAATGAAACATTACTTTTGCATCGGATAAGCTCAGATGATATTTATCGTAAACAAGAAGGTATTCATTGAGCTCTCTCTCCTTGTCTTGTTTTTCCAAGCTTATGCTTTTACATGCTCAGCTTTCTCACGTTTGTATAATGTTCAGATACTATAATTTCTTGGAGGGATCCAGAATATGCAACAGAATTGGCCCTTAGCTTTCAGGAGAACACGGGCTGCTCTTACATATGGCAAGTGCTGAAAGATGCATTTTAGGCATTTCATTTATTAATTTAGGATCTTAACTCTTTGGTTATTTCTTGATAATCACTAAATTTGACAATTGTCGACTTTGGCTTGTGTAGGGATCACATATGCAATGTCCAGAGGAATATGCATTTCAGTACCTTGAATAGTACGTCTTTTTGGTACTTTTGTTCCTGTAGAAAATCCTCTTGCACGTGAGACAAGAATGATATGATCTCAAAAGAATCTTTGATTGGATTGTTCTTTGCAGTTGCATCTTAAATTCATCCATTGAGTCTATATTTTTATCATTATTTTTCCTCGACATTTGAAATTCTGTCATTTTTTATGCTTTAGCAGTTATTTTCATTTACTTTATCATACTCTAATGGATGGTGGTATAGGGATGATTCCTACTGTGTACTTGCAGAGTGCCTAAAACTGTACATTTCAAGAGATTATGATTTTTTCTTCTTACCCTTGCGTTTAACTTTGTTATTTCAGGTGAGACATTTCACAATGTCAACAGTGAATTGAGGGAGTTGCCACCAGTTGGGTTGTCCACACTACCATTAATACTTAAGGTATATTTATGGTGTTTAGTTCCAGTGACCTGCTAATCTCTGTTGAGTTCATTTCTATTGTTGATTTTTATTCTGTACGTATGCATTTCTCTTCTTTATATTACAAAGCGGGACTATCTAAGCAGAAAGTAGGGCTGTATAAGTTATGCATACAAAACAAAATAATGTAATTTATCCTTTCCCAAGGGATATATTAAAAAGAGAGATTTCGTAATGACTTCCTAATACAAATAGACAGATTTCGTAATGACTTCCTAATACAAATAGACGGGTAAATTTGCCCCCGGGGAGGGGGGGGGGGAATTAACAGCTTCATTGTGTATGTAGGTAGCTTAGAATAAAGTGGGGCTTGTCCAGCAAATTGGAAGCAAGTGCTGTTGATGATTTGGACTATTTGGTTAACTTATCTGCAGTTGGAAACTCTCAATACTGTTTTGATGATGTGCTCCTTTTTTATATGCTTTTTGTTATATCCTGGGTGATACCACCTCTTTGACTTTTTTTATGTTAATTCTCTGGTGGCATTGTTTTAAGCCAGTGATATTATGCGCATCAAGTAACCGCTTCACAATTTTGCAGATTATAGTTGATAGTGGAATAACTGATCAATTGCGGGTGACAGATCTCTTACTGCATGATG
>JAOWBF010000039.1:13238127-13249157 GCA_028566175.1 Vinca major
GACGTAATCAATGGATACGGTCCACACACCTCTCACATAAAATTAGACAGATCCACCTGCAAAGTAGGACTCGCAAACCATTTAGATGAATCATACTAATTTTATGTGAGTGGAGTGTGGGGCCGTATCCATTCCCATGCCGAATTTTTCCATTTATGAGGTGCCTTGGTACAATTCTATTCTTTGACCACTAACGAAAACGACGAACCGAGACTGCGTTTTATAGCCCCTTTTGGCTTTTGGCCGGTCCTTTTATTAGTATTAAATTCTCTAAGCCCTTAATAACATCGGACAGCTCTCTTTCTTCTCCAAATCCGACGAGAATAACCGCCGCCCAAAGCCGCCGGAGATCTCTGGTAAGTCTCCTAAACGACATCGTTATAAATAAAGCAGAAGGTTCCTTACGTCCTATTCAATTACTCTGAGCTTTGAAGGTTTCTTTTGTTTGCGATTGTACAATTAATTCAGTTTTTTAGGTTGATTTTTTTTAGAGAAACCATTTAGCTAACTAGCATAAATGGCAAAAAAAAATTATTATGCTATTTTTAGCACAAAAGCTGCTCTAGTTATCCAGCCAAAAAATCACGTGACCGGACAAAAGTTCATATTCTTTTTCTAGTTCGTATTCTTGTTAATTGCTCATCACAAAGTTAGTATTTTTGAGCGTTTATGTGAAGGAAAAGTTCGAATTTCATTTATGATTTATGAAATTTGTGCCTTTTTTTACAAAGTTTTTTCCATTCAGAAACTCATTTTAAATTGTTGGAAGAGTCTAATTTTGAAATTGATTGATTTAAAATTTCTGATTTTTTGTTAAATGCTCAACCGAAAGTTCATTTTTTTTATTCAAGTAAAAACTGTATTTTTTAAGTTTTTGTTTGAAGGAAAAGTTTGATTTATATATGAGATTGTGAAATTTGTGCTTTCTTGACATGGTTTGAATTGTATACCAAGTTTTTATATGTAGAAATTAGTTTTAATTGAAGGAAGAGTCTAATTTTGGAATATATATGATTTAAGGTTTTCAGAGTAACAAGTTGAAATTAGTTCGATCTGAAGCGAGGGAAGAAAAGATGTCAGGTGCGAAAGATGAGAATGGTGCACAGGATGCTACAGAGAGAATTAAGGCTCAAGCATTATCGGCTGCAAAAGGTCTTAGCCGAGCTCAGGCGGAGCGTGCAGCAGCAGCTGCGGTTCGCAATGTGAATGCGTATGGGCAGAAGGAAGAAGGGCCAAGTAGATGGCAAGAAAGGAAAGAAGCTAAGAGACAGATGTATTTGATGAGTACCGAGAAGCAAGTGAGGTTGGGTGAAAGGAAGGACCTGAAGAGTTCAATGTCTACTGTTGGGACAGCTTCGCAATGCCAGAAGTGCTTCCAAACTGGACATTGGACATATGAGTGCAAGAATGAGAGGGTTTACATTTCAAGACCATCTCGTACACAGCAGCTGAAGAATCCGAAATTGAGGATGAAGGTGTCCATTTCTTATGATTTAGATAACCCTGATATTCCAAAAGAAAAAGAAGGAAAAAGTGAAAAGCAGATAAAGAAGAGCAAGAGGAAGCATAAGTCAGATACCGAGTCTGGTAGTGATAGTGAGGCATCAGTTTTCGAGTCTGACAGTGGGGCATCATCAGTCACTGGGTCTGAGAGTGACACAAGTTACAGTTCATCAACCGACTCGGAAGAGGAGAGGAGGAGGAAGAGGAAGAAGAAAAAGAAGCAGCATAGCAAGAGAAGGCATCGGAAGTACAGTTCATCATCAGAATCAGAGTCTGACTCATACTCTGATTCAGATTCTGATTCAGAAGAAAGGAGCAGGAGGAGGAAGGGCAAGAGCAGGAGCAGGAGGCATAGCAGGAAGCGTTAGTCGGATATGCTGTTGGAACAAACTTGAGGCTGTTTCGATTTCTTTATAGTCAGCTTTCTATAACTGCGAATATCTGGGTAAACCTGTGTAGCAGTTAGTGGTATGCAGTGAGATTGGACCTGTTGGAAGATCAAATAAATGTGTAAATTTTTCCCAAAGTATGAGAATTCTAGGCTATCTCGTTGTTGTTCTTCTTGATTGATTGTGTAATGCTTCTTAAGCTAATGATTGTTTTCGTGTTTCCAGCAAAGTGGCTGTTTCTTCATGGTGTAATATTTCTGGTCTATTGGTTTTTACATTTATCTGTGGTATTGTTCTCTTTTCTGTGACGGTCCACAGTTAGAATCCAAATTTGATTTGTATTTTACAAGTATTTTTATTGAATTGAATTGCAGCACATAGGTGTACAGTTTATGTTATCTGGCCAAGGTATGTACTATGTAGTTGGTGTTTAATGGGTTACTCCTGCATAGGGTTCCAAATTATTCACAAGCTAAAGTTGAGAAACACATTTTGGTCACGAAAATATGAAAAATAAATGTTTTTTGGTTAAGATGATAAAAACAATATTAGTTATTTGGATAATTATAACAATTTAATTTTCCTGATTAAAAAATGAATTAAATAGTGTTGTGCATTTTTAATAGGTACCATAGTCTATTTAACACTTTTGTCCTCTTTAATAAAATAATTAAAAAAAATGTTGGACGGTTGCCACCAGTTGGAAAGAGTCACTATTAGTAGCACTTCAAATTTTGGTGTGTCTTATTCAGTTGACACTTCAAGCCTCGATATCCCTTATTTAATTGGCCTAACCAGTTTTAAAGTGTCACCATATGCTGACACAACGTAGTTAAATAACTTTTGGGTCGATCAGCAAATTTTTCCCTATTCATTAACTAATATTATGTAGTTTGAAATTATTTTTACTGATTAATATGAAATTTATTAAATAAAATGTAATAATATTTATAAAATATTTTAAGGACATATTTTTCAAAATTCAAATGTATTTATTAAAAAATACACTGTAGAGAGAATGGGCCCTTGGCCCAGTCAGACAGTCCAAATAAATACCCAGACGACACAGCATAGGACACCATAATCAGCAGCTGAGGTGGAGCAAAGGCAGAAGCATAATCAGTTCTGGAAAATCTGAAGCAAAAAAGAACTCATTTTTAGGGTTCTTCAAAAGATCAAACCTTTTTCATCTCTTATACCTTTTCAGTCAAAATGAGTGCTATGAAATTTTGCCGTGAATGGTTAGCTTTTTACAATGTTAATTTCAACTCTGTGTATACTTGCAAAGCTTTAAGGTTTGTTTCTTAATGATTTTGTGTTTTTTTTTTTTTGTTGGGGATTTAGCAATAACATTCTGTATCCTAAAGAAGACAAAGAGCAGAAGGTTCTCCTCTTTGCTTGCCGCAACTGTGATCACCAGGTGCAATTTTATGCCTTTCTCATTTTTTTAGCTGTTTAATCGAATTTGGTGGGTTTAGGGTTTTACTTTTCTTTTTATTTATTTATTTTTTAAACCTGGGAAACGAGCTTCATTTGTGATGGTTTGCA
The DNA here is from genome assembly GCA_028566175.1 of Vinca major. NCBI lineage: Eukaryota > Viridiplantae > Streptophyta > Magnoliopsida > Gentianales > Apocynaceae > Vinca > Vinca major. Next base: position 13,241,568 of record JAOWBF010000039.1, read on the forward strand.
TTTTGAAAAACTTGTTTCTTTGAGAAGTTATAACTCCCTAGCCACTTTGATAATAAATATACGGGATTTAAGGTTTTGATGATAAAACATGAGTATAAGTCTTGGCTTGTTGGTAAGGATTTGGCACGTCCGTACCCTTGTAATATGGTCCCTAGGGCCTGGCATGAGCCGTGGTGGTGACCGGAGCCGAATCCACCCAAACTTTTTCTAACCAAAAAAATAAAAAATAGGTCTTGGCTTGGCTTGTATTGGAAATTGCTAATTTTTTATTAGATGGGAGTCATTAAATGGGGGTGTTGGAGGTAACAGTATTATTGGAAAACTTAATATAAATAGTTACAGGAAGAGAAGAGGACAAACAATTTGGGATAGATAAAAAAGGAAACGGGCACGGTTAATTATTTGGGACGGAGGGAGTATTTCATCATGGTCATGCTATTTTTTAAGGAAGACAAAATATGTTATGATGGGTTCATAGAGGCATTGGGAGAGATTGTATTGAGATGTATTGCTTGGGAGCTTGAGATTTTAATTTATAGAAAACCAAACTTGTGGATGCTAAATCCTGATTTTTTAGTTGCGTATTAATTACATTATCAACAAGAATGTTTGTTTTGGCCTTTTAAGAATTTTAAAATGTATCGCATCTTGTCTAAAGTAGAATTTTGATTGTTGGGGATTGGAGTTGCAAGGAGCTAAGAATTTCGTTTACCAATTTGGACTCAATAGATACTGTTGATTTTTCTTGATCCCCTATCGAATATATGCCATCTGAATGATCTTATACTCATACCTTTGTTGTGTCTATATGTGGAAACCGCACTGACTGTGCTTTACGCCTGCTGAATGTCACCTTCATATTCAACTTCTTTTCCCAGAATTTCTTCATAACTAGGCTGGTCCCTTGATCTTTACCGTAGATGTTCTTTGCTCACTGAAGTTGCAAGGAGCTGTTTGTTATTAATTTCCACTGCTTTATATCTTGTGTTTACCTCAATTTATTTCCTTTTTGTTTATTTTGTTTTATCTCCAGCTTCTTGTCAGTGTTGTCAAATGGCGCCCATGGCGGTGCCATGGCGGTTTTTGCAGCTACCGATATATACGCAATGGTGCTGCCATGGCGCTATGACTTTTGAGTTATTTGTTAGATTCATGTTGTTTTTTGCGTTTTATTACATTTTGCAGTGTTTTATACATATTTTGCATATTTTATTTTGTCCGCTATAAGTCGTTATAGCGTCCGCTATAAAGTTATGGCATTTTTTTGGCTTGCCGCCATCCGCGATTGACAAAACTGAGTAAAGCATGAGATGAATCAATAAAATCATAAACCAGAATTAGTCAACTCATGTACATGCTGGAACCAATCAGTCTAGAAATAAACACATCACGTGCTCTCATTCAACAGAATAACACGTTGCAAATTCATTTGTAGTACTCAAATTTACATATACTTCAAGAACACCATGTCTGTCAAGCCTAAATTGAAAAGCAAACTCTCCCTCAACTAGGACACGTGTGATTCTACAAAAGTGCAAATCAGTCTAAACCAATCCATCTACTAATTGCATCATTCAGATGTCCAATTAAGCAAAATATCAAATAGAAGTTTCGATCGAAATGCAATCAGTACCTTCCAAAAAATGTAGTCAAATCCAAAAACTATCTCACCTTTTATCATGACAGGTATTCCATTTATTAATCAAATTAAACTGAAACAGAAATCCTCATACTTCATGCCAAAATAAAACTTATTTTAAAGCTACTTCCAAGTTACAAACTTTTAAAGTAATCTGTTCAAAGTTCAAACCTATCAAAATATCACTCCTCTCATGTATGAACACAGGGAACACATTCACATGTACAAATAAGACTCAAAAGCACTAGCTACCTAATATTCACAAATTTCCAGAAATCAAATCCTTTGGAATTAAAAATAATAATAACAATTATTATTATTATCTGAATTTTCAACCAGAATTTTATAACATTCGTGTACATTTATAAATAGTAAATACATAAGCATCATCAAGCATAAAACTTTATTAGAATTCTAATTATAATTCAAATCAAAACATCTAAATTCACCAAAATTAAGCATAAAAAATCTCATAAATCCGGTTAAAACATGTAAATTACAACGAAATGAACAAATATTCAGATCTATGTAACTAAAAAGCAAAATTCAGATAAATTAGGTTGAAAGTATTGACCAATTCTTCGAATCAATGGTATGGGAAGGTTCCGCCACAGCCGACGGCTCCAGATTCGACCGCGATGATGAAGACGACGATGATGGAACGGCGTTTGGATATGAAATCGAGTGCTCCGGCGGCCAAATGGACGACGACGAGGACCTCATAATTTAATTCTTCTTCCAGAAAGTTCTCCTCTGCATGCTCTTCAAAGAAACTCACTTTTTTATATGATAGGGAGCTGGGATTTGAGTTAAATCTCGAAAATGCCCTGGAAGATATTGATAAATTACGGGAGAAAATGAATATGAGAAGAGATTTCAAAGGAAGGGTAAAATGGGAAGAGAAGTTCGGACCAGAATTGAAATGAGGAGAGAAGGAAGAAGATGACGGATGAAGGCGGTAGAAAAGAAAGTGGGTGACTTGGGTTTGGTTTTTCGGATATTGGTTGAATTGACCGAAATACCCTTTTCGTTTTGTAGTGAATGTTGACACCACCAAGGGTAAATTCAGGTATTAGGCTTAATTTTGGTGGTAATTTTACAATTATATGAATAAACCCTTCCAAATTTGTTCATTGATTTTCTGTTTGAGTTGGAAGAAAGGGGAAGATTTTTTGATGAAAAAATGGGGTTTTTTTTCCCTGTTTATTGTTGGGAAGTTTTGAGTAGGGTGGGAGATGAAAAGAGGAAATGAGAATCTCCTTCTCCCTCTCTCGGAGTTCTAACTAGATCTTTCTTGTTTTTCTAGCATTGAAAATTTCTAATTTCTTAATATTCGAGGATAAAATTGGAAAGGGTAATATGCATTAAATAACCCTTATTTATTTTCAAATTTCAGCGGATGGGGCAAAACAGTGATTTGTGCGGAAAATAGCCACCAAAATTTTACGGGTAGCGGAAGTGAGCGTTCGGTGGAAATTCCGAGCAAAAATTCAAAAACAATCCCCCACGTGCAGCCACGTGAGGGGTAAAATTGTTCAAAAAAGTAGACAACATCCACCACCCTTTCTCTTTCTACCCACCACCACTCTACCGCCGAAAGTTCATCGCCCGAAAAATCTAAGTCCAGGTAATATCCTCCACCACCACCACTCCCCCATCCCTCCTCTCTCTACACCACGACCACCACCACTCCACCCATCTCATCTCATCCCTTTCAGCCGCACCACCCCATTCTCTTCACCTCGTCACCGCCACCACACAACTGCTGCTTCTAAAATTCTCTCTGAAGAGATTGTTCGAGCCGATTAGGGTTCCAGCGATTTTAGATGGCTTTATTTAAGAAATTTCACTATAACTCAAAATAGAAGAATTGGTATACAAGAATGGGTACTTCAAATTAAAAAGAAACATTATCCTCATCCATGGCAGATTGAATTCTTCTCCGGCTCCGACAATAATCACAGCTTCCTCATTTTCCCCCTCACTGTGAAACTATAAGTATTGAGAAAGGAAGGCAATGACGTAGAGCAGCGGCAGAAGCCTTCTGGTTCATAGTAAATAAGCAATCAAGCGGCTATATTAACCAAAAGTGACTTCCTTTCCCGCCTTTGTTTGGCCAACTAAAAAGCTTCGTCACTACATGCTATCTCACTCTCGCCAAGATCCTAAAGCCTGCACCACCCAAGTTCACGGTGTACAAGAATCCAGCCATCTCACCTACATTGAAATCAAAAAGCCTCCATCCATCTAAATTTAATTTCAATTGTATTTTATTTTTGTTGCCTACTCCTGCCTTAGCTCTCTTTTTTGAATCCGGCATGGACTATGTTGATGCATACAGAGAAGGTGTGGTGGGGGTGGTTGTTGGTGGTTACCTTTGATTATTGTTGATGGTGATTTAGATGGATGGTGGTGGTGTAGAGAGTAATGGAGAGAGGTAATTGTGGGGTGGTGGTAGTGAAGCTGAAGGAGTGGGAGGTGAGGGATTTAGTGAAGAAATTGTTTTGAGGGGAATGGTGGCGCTGGGTGGGCGGTGTTTGAAGGTGGAGTTGCCATTTTTTTCTTCTTGTTGGAGGGGATGATAATGGTGGTAAAAAATTGGACAATTTTACCTCTCACGTGACCGGCACGTGGGGAATTTTTTTAAAAAATTTTGCTCGGAATTTTCATGGAGGCTCACTTCCGCTACCCGTAAAATTTTGGTGGCTATTTTCCACACAAAATATTGTTTTGCCCCATCCGCTGAAATCTGAAAATAAATAAAGGCTATTTAGTGCATATTATCCAATTAGAAAAATATTAAATTAAATTAACATATAAAATGATTTTTTTATTACTATCAATCAAAACACACGATAATTATATTTGGTGTAAAAGTAAACATTTGTTTGCTTTGATTTCCTATTTTAGGATCAGTGATCCTTGAATTATACCTCATCTTTTAACATGTTAAAACAACCATGTTGTCCACAATAAGAAAATATAAGTTGATTTGTGTTTTCGTTGCAACAAAAGAAAGTTTAATGTGAATCAAACTTAATAGTCTTGATCTCATACTTAACTCATAATATTTGCATTTCTTACCTACAAATATAAATCTAAGTTAGTAGCATTAAATCCAACTCGCACCCTTACTACGAAGTTTAACCCCTTTTGTGTTGATTAGTTAATGCAACAAAATTACGTTACATTAAGGATATAGTTGAACTATTATATCTCTTTTGCTATTCTTCCCTGTTTATCCTTCTCTGAACCGGGTTTCTTCTACTTCAACACCCTGTCCTACAAATATGCTAATGTACTTATGTGTTATATTAGAAATTAAAATTGTTGTTGGCAAGCTAGTGCCGATGTTCTGGTGAATTAAGAAATAATAAAAGGGATCTCAAAACAATTTTGTTCAAGTTATTTAATATGAAAATTCTAATAATTTTTTTCACTCCGAAATTACTTTTCTATGTCAAAATTAAAAATACCTTGATCATCTTCTAGCTTAAAAAATAAGTGCCACTTCTTCATGTAGGGTTGATGAGAATAATTTCTTCATAATGTATATGTCGTTGCCGCGACAGATTTTCATCCTTAATTATTAAATTTTTGTTCAATAAAAGAGAAAAACGAAAAAATGATTGGTGACTAATTTGCAAGATAATGTTCTTATTCTACTCGACGACATATTTGGAAATTAAAAAGGTCATTCGATATCTTTAAAGCAAAACAGGTCTCGGATAACTTTGTTTAGATGAATCAAAGTCGGCATTAATTAGATATGTAGACATTTTTTATTATTTTATCTTCATAAGACGCACATTCAAGACATTTTATATGTGATAGAAACATTATATCGCAGTTTTTATGAAGCAAGTGGATGACACTTACGGTTGAGATTCGATGATTCATCAGAGGGAGAAATCTCTATGATATAGTATGAGAAGAATGCAGCTTGTATAACTTAATTGAAAAGAAGATATATGAAAAGATCGAATTTCACTAAGTTTTCATTTATAATGAGTGAAATCGATTTGCTATAATGTGATAATCCAGAAGATTTATTCACTAAGACATTACCGACTTCAACTTTTAAGAAGTTGATTTATAAGATTGGCATGTGTCGGTACAATGATCTTAATTTCTTAAAAGATCTAGTCAACGGGGGAGTAAACTATAAAGAAGGATGTACTCTTTTTCCTTCACTAGAGAAGATTTTTTTCCCACTAGGTTTTTACTCTAGTGAGGTTTTAACGAGGCATATTTTTTATGTTAAGGACTCCAAGGGGGAGTGTTATGAAATATCAAATAATGGAGTCCTTATGGATTCCACAACCCCTTCTACTTTATGGATCCCCTAACTCCCCCTTGATAGAGGAGTTACTAGGAGTCCATAACCTTCCATTGATGAGTCCACTAACCTACCTATTGATGAGAGGTTTCATAACCTATATTTTTCATCCCTATAAATAGAGAGTTTTTGTTGATGTAAAATTGGAGATATAAATAATATAGAAGCACTTATACCATCTCTTGTCTTTTATTCATTCTCTTTAGTTTATGTTTTAATTTTGTGGTGAAATTCCTTCTAGAATTTCATCCATTTTATAAAAAAAATTCTTTTATATATATAAAGATTTCCAAATATATATATATATATATATATATATATATAACTTGGATGGAAGGCTTGGAGGAATTATTAATAACAAAACTTTGTATCTTAATTGAAATCAAGGTCTTGCTATCCTTTAAAAAGAAAAGAAAAAAAAGGGCTTGCTAGAACACATGGTTTTGAAACTCAACACGTCGACCTAACCGGTCGAATCCGTAATCCGGTAACCCAACCCCCAAAACAGTCCAAGTTAGACTTTAAATCTCTAAAAACTTCTCCTTTTTTTGGTAAACCCCATTTGACCTGTTCGATCGGACTAGTGGCCTAGTGACTGAGTTCGGGTTTCGAAAAACTAGCCAGGCCTCTAAATTAGTCAAAATTCTAATTTTTAGGGAATTTTGACAATTGAATAATTGACATGTCGTGATTTAGACCAAATAAAGTATTGAGTTAAAATTAGGGGTGTTCATGGTTCGGGTTGGTTCACTTTTATACGTTTTTAAACCAAACTAAAATATTCAGTTTGATAAATTTGAAATAAATTCAAACCATTCAAAATCTCAAACCGATGCATTCGGCTTGATTTGGTTTGGTTTTCGGTTTTCGAGAGATGCAAAATATATTGATTATAAAGTAAAATTAAAAAAAAAATCTTTATTTAATAACTGCTAAAAATATAAAAGAAATAAGACTATTATTTCACAAGTTAAAAAGAGTAAAAAATAAAATAATGAAAACATAAATTCTCGGTTCTTGAATTTCAATATAAAGTAAAAATAAAACAATTTTTTATATAATTACCTAGCTACTAAAAATATAAATAAATATGTCTATTGTTTATCACCAGTTAAACACAACAAAAGACAAATTAATGAAACATAAATTCTTGATCTAAATTCTTACTTTCACCAGTTAATGCCAAAAACAAGATCAAGAACAACAAAACGTTCCATCACAAAACTTTCCTCCACAAAATACCCAACAGAATATGCCACCACATCCACCTCAGAACAATAATCCTCCACCAACACCCCAGTACTATCCACCACCATAATACAACCAACCACCCCAATATCTTTAGCCACCACAATACAACCCTCATCCTCAATACTACAAGGCACCACCACAATATAATATGCCACAACCACCACAACAAAATGTTCAACAACAACAAAACGTTCCATCACAAAACTTTTCACCACAAAATACCTAACAGAATATGCAATAATCCTCCACCACCACCCCAATATCTTCAGCCACCACAATACAACCCTCATCCTCAATACTACAATGCACCACCACAATATACTATGCCACAACCACCACCTCAAGCCCAAGCAGGGCAACA
>JAOWBF010000039.1:13249257-13265112 GCA_028566175.1 Vinca major
CGCGAAGCGGGAAGGAATTGAGACTTGAAAGCTGAGAGACAAGACTATTTTTTATTGAAAGCAACTTGTTAAATATCTTCTAGAAGACAAAAAGTATTTTTAAATCTTTAAAATATTTAAAGCTGTTTGTTAAATATATTTTAGATACAATAAGAATGGTTAACAATACTGCTCCAGTGCGGAACGAATTCTAATTAAATTAAAATTTTGAGAATATTTATTTTATTAGTGGGGTCATTAAATTTTTTCAGTGGGATCATTTATACATTTATTATCTAAATGGAGTAAAATATCACATATAATGAAAAAAAATAAAAAATTCACTGGGGTCATTTGACCCCAGTGACAGGCAGCTACATCCGTCACTGATTGAGATGTGTTGCTTTGAGAACTTGATATTTTAACTTATAGCAAGCCAAACTTGTTCATAGAAATCCTGATTTTTGACAGAGTTGAGTAGTGCTGACTATGCGAGCAAATTGCTTGCTGTTTTTTTGCCTTTTATCACTGAATCTGCAACAGACAAACTGCTCAATCTGACTCATGATATTTGTAGCTTCTTTTACCATAATATTCAATGTATGTGCTTTACTTGTACGCCTTTTAATAATAAGTATGTCATTTTATTTTTTTCGTTGCAATCATTTGTTGTGTATATGTGGAAAACCGTACTGAGTGTGCTATTATGCATGCCACCTGCATCTTCAACTTCTCTGTCCTGAATTTCTTTCCTTGATCTTTAGTCTTTACCTTAGAAGGGCTTTTTTTTGTGATCCTCAATTTGTTCTCTTTTCTTTAGTTTCTCCAGCTACTTGTGAGTTGGGAGGTTATACCTATGGATATCTTGATTATTATTTTTTTCTACATCCTACTACCTTTGAGCAAATACTCAAGTGAAACCACTCTTTGTTGAAATCTGTTTTCCTCTGACAAATGCATATGTGCACGATGATCCTTTTTGTGGTTCTTTATCTAATCATTCTTATTTACCAGCTTCACTTAGATTTACAAGAAAGTAATCTGGGCGGGCATGCTTCACAGAGGAGGAAGTAATCTAGTACACTCTGGTTGATTTTGTTTCTTCGCGAAACAGATGTGGAATGTGATATGACTGGCTTAAGTAAGTTAGCGCCTTGATCTTCCGACTAAGCATTTTAACCCTGCTAATATTTATCACTTGTGAGATGGCCGAGTCTTTTCACAAAAAGACACTGCCACCAATTATTTTGAATAATCTTATTCATCCTAGGGTTTCCAGTTCAACTGTGAAACCTATTCTCCTGTGATTGGGTTTCTTAAATGATTGTTGACCTTATTTGGTTCATTCTGCAATTCTTTCTTGACTACTCGTTTTGACTCTATACAGGAGGTTGCTGATAACAATTGTGTTTACCGAAATGCTGTTGGAGGAAGTACTCAAATCTTGCAGGATGTAGCTGCTGATCCAACTCTTCCACGTACAAAATCAGTGCATTGTACAGCATGTGGCCATGGAGAAGCTGTCTTTTTCCAAGTAATTTATGAATGCTTACCTTCACCATTTCAGAAAGCTACTTTTTATTAAATATTGCTACTTATTCCTCTACCAAAGCTGTGGGTTGAGCCAAGTATACGCTGCCATTAAGTTGAGCTCTGGAATTTTTTAGAGATGTCACTAGAAATTTTAGCTTTCGCCCCCTAAAAATTATGTATAGTTGGGGGATGTATCAAAATTTTGGAAAGTTCTCACATCCTTTGTTCCGTTCTTATCTGCAGGCATCTTCAAGGGGAGAAGAGGGCATGACTCTCTTCTTTGTTTGCTGCAACACAAATTGTGGTCACAGGTGGAGAGATTGATGAGCCAGATGCACATGCATCTCCTACTCCTAATTGCTCCCTACCCTTCCAAAGGAACAATGACTTGTGTTATGTGAACTTTGGATATACTAATGCCTTAACTGTGAATTTGTTAATTCTATTGGTGTCATTTTGTAGAATTAAGCTGATATCAGAAATGCTAAAAACTTCTTAACAAAAAAAAAAAACTGGTTTAGGGTTGTGTACTACTACAGTTGATGGGATGGTAAGAAAGCGTCTTCCCATAGAATCCGGGCGCAACAATTAGGTTTTCAATTGTTACTATAAGTGCACTTGATAGGTTAAAAGCATATTATATATAGTATACGTAGTACACTATTAGTGTGTGTGTGTATATATATATAATTTCGTTTACTTTTTATTCTATAGATAATTATATATTATAAGACGTACCATTATTCATATACACTAACATTGTTTTTTATATATGATTTAGTGCAATCGAATGCAATTGATACACTCCCTTTACATGTTTGTTAACGTGGTACTTGCATCATTCCACGGTGGATTGGGCATTTTAAGAAGATAATTAATAACTCGAGAGCAAATCAATTCAGAAATTACCTAAAACTTTTTACCAAATTGGTGCTATTTCCTACAAATGCTGGGGATATACAAATGATTTTCAGCTGGAGAGTTTTTCCACAGCAGCAAGTTTATTTTCCTTCTACTGCTAAACCAAGAGAAACCAACCAATTTCCTAAACTAGAGCTAGAAAGTTATTAACTTGCAAGGAAAAAAGATAAAAATAATTATATACAAGAGAACCTTGGCCTTGGATTTAATATTACCAGCTAAAAAAATTCTACAAAATTGCATCTCAGTTTAACTATAGTGAGGATAATATCTTTGTGAACCAATCAGACAACCGTCTCAACTTTGTCGAACCCTCTGCATTTCTTCCAATATATGTCTCGAGATTTGATAGCATTACTCCGATATCATGCTTCAACGCCTCCAAACTTCTATAATACTTGTTTTCTAATCTAGACTGAATCAATTCAAGAGATAATGGTACGGGAAACCTGCATGATTCAATGTATTAATGGCCTTTATCGCGACTGAAATTTATAAAAGTAACAAGACTTCTATACATGAAAGATGCATATTCAATCAAGACCTTACAAGAAAATTTAACATCCTGTAAATATATATATGATACTCCCTCCGTCATAATATAGGTCGTTATGGAGGGAGTGGGAGTCTTCCCACAATATAAGTCGTTGAATACTTATCAAGAAGAATCTAAAGCTATTTTTCCAGACATTGCACCCCTATTTACTCTCATATCCTTTAATAAGGATCAGAGACGAAGGTTAGTTTAGGTATTTTCGTACCTTTAAAATTGTGCACAAAGCTAAAAATACTTTTATTATGATGGATGGAGTATGTATCAAACTAAAAGATATTTACCAGTTTAAAAATACAAGGATCACTAGGAAAGATACAAACCTGTTAATAAAACTTGCTTTGTGTGCAAGATCATTGAACTTGTGAACCCCATATTTGTCCTGCAGAGCAAACAAAATGATAAGAATCGGTTCTCAGGTCACGAAAGTTGTATCTTTCAATGCCTTCACGGGTTCTTATACGTTTACCTGTTTTTCACTTCCAGATTGCTCGAGTTTGGAGAGAGCTTTTAGCAACTTCTTTCTAATATCTTCATGAATATAAGACGGCTTCCAATCTACATCAGTATCATAGAGTTCCCAAGGGCTATGTTCATGTGTTTCCCGGGGATCACTCTTGTACTGAACAACAAACCTTTCCCATGGACTATCGGGAAATTCGGTTGATTTAGCCTTTACAGTAGTAATTCTGCCATCCCACCACTCCCCATCTTCTGCATTCTCATTTTTCCACCAAACTTGACATTTGTCCCGATAAGTCCATTTTCTCGCAATAGCAACTTCATATCGACTTCTTTCAACAAGAAAGTCTGGGAAACTAGTTATTTCGGGAAAAGTCAAGTTAAACGATTTACCAGTGACACTGGAACTAGGATCTACAAATCTTAGCGTCATTTTACAGCAGCTCTCGCCAGAACCTGTATGGTTTGCATACTCTAGCTCTTCAACTTTGCAAAATTCCACATCTCTGACGTTGCCCTTGATTGTACTCCAAGGACCCCTCTCCCTTGATTTACTGTGCACTAGATAATCTTGATGGCCCTTGAGAAATCATAAAGCACATTAACACGAAGACAAAATAGTTAGAGATAAAATATGGAAACTATACCAGGATGAACAAATTATGCCGTAAACTGTAGATACCTGTCTCAGATACACAACTTCATCACCTTGCTGAGGAATATAACGAGAGCCCACCTCATGTGTTGATAACATTAACCAAGAGTTTCTTGCTGATTGACTTTCTTTCTTTCTATCTGGCGGACTAGAATCACGTACATAAGAACTGCCTCGTCTATTTCTGGTAGATCTTAACCCTACAGCAACACTAGGACCACAGGAGTTTTCTGCATCTTTGCTCACCGAAGCCTTTTCGCTACAAGTGTGAGTTTCAAGTGAACCATTACGCACCTCCCTCAAGTTAAACTTGCTGCTTGAAACATTTGAATCATGAGTTGTTGACCTCAGTCTTACGGACCTAGTTCGCCTGACAGCATCAGTTGCACTTTCATTCTTATCGTTGAGGTTTTGATTGCTAAGAGCTGAAGTACTGGTTTGCACACTTCCATTCTCGCCTTCTAGATTGCCTCTTCCCTTGAGAGACTTTGACCTTCGATAAACAGCATTAAACGTCCTATTTTGTGGGGGCAACTGCTGGAAGTCCAACAATGGAGATCTGGAAGATTTATCAACAGCATTGTCAAATTCTTGCATCCCGTCTTGGCTTCTGTTCTCTGACTTTGGTATTTCAGTTCCATCAAGATTGGGAATGCCAGAATCTAATTTATCATTTAAGTCTAATCTTTCAGATAATGTATCACAGGCATTGTGCTCTGAATCCTCCGTTGGAGATTTGGCCTCTAACTCTCCAGGATCTTCACAATCACTAGCAAAAAATCTGGACTTTATACGCAGCTTGGTTGGGACTGTCAAAGGCTTCTCAGACAATCGAGCATCATTGTCTATCCCATTAGGATGTAAATTGGATGGCTCAGATCTATTACCAACAACTTGATGAAGTTGTGACAGTGACTTTTGATAGTCTTTGGTGTCATCCAAGCAAGAGTCTGCATCAAGATTCTCTGCTCCCTCGATAGTTCTAGGAACAACGAAAACCTCATCCCTTTGAAGAGTTTCATTGACCGTATCTCCATTTTGAATCCCTTGTCTAGGGGAAATTGTTTCAGACTCCTCAATGTGCCCATTACTATAATAATTATCCATCTCAACATGTCCATCAGGAACTGAACTGGATCCAGTGTGTTCAATTGATGCCAATGATTCTCCCATCCTCACACGTTTGGATGTGCGAGCCCTAACCCCTCCCCAAGAAATATTTCCATCTTTACACCCTTCAAGCAAGTCTAAATAAGATTCACTCTTTGCAGTTGAGGCCATTCGGCTTCCAGCTATGTTGTCACCGTTTACTTCACCAGCAGACTGTAGCGGGTCCCGGGAATAATTCCTTTTTACTTCATCATCATGCTGTACAGCTATAGACGATGGGCCTGCTAGACTAGATTGGCTTTCACCTTTAAGTATTGAACTTCTTGCCAAGAAAAACTTTCCTGAATCACGATTTGGCAATTTGAGTACTAATCTCCTCTTCGGTTCAGCATTTAATTGAGACTCAGATTGGTGATCAAGTCTCTCTTTATTCTCAGACTCGATTAAAATTTCTTTTCCTTTCAAAGGTCCTCTTTGTTCATCGTGCAACGATAGATCAGATTCTTCACTTGCAATATTGGAATCCTCCAGTACAGATTCATCGTCTGATGAATCGCCTTCTGTGATATACTCTTCTTCCCCATCAGTCGATTTTCCTGTAATTCTAGAGAACAAATGAAGAGCATTCCTTGCAGCAGCTCTCTGGGGTCTCAAGGACTTTGATGAAGATGATTTTTTCCTTGAAGCTTTACGACCACTTTTGGATTTTCTACGGCGGTTGTGTATAAATGAAGTATCCTCATACTCGTCCAAATTCTTCCTCTTAACACGCCTTCCAGATGATGTTGTAACTTCAATCTGGAATAAACGGAAATGAAACATCAGTTTCAAGACACAAAAACGCAGCTTTAGTGGAAAAACTGGAACAAATAGAAGGTACTTACTTCTGCCTTCCGTTTCTTCCTTTTTGATCTACGGTGGCTGTGCTTATGAGAACCCTCACCCTCACTGTCATGTCCACTGCTCTCGGTATTACCAGATGAACAATAATTTAAGCTTCCTTGCTCACCTCCGGAAGAATAGTCCTCAGTCACATGATATTCTGAGTCATTATCTTCACTTTGCATCTCGGTCTCTGGTTCCCAATCCATAGCATCCAAAAACTGGGGAAGTGGATCAATCATCGGCATGTCCAAGTCTGCTATTGGAAACATTGAGTATTCTTGGCCAAGACTGATATCTGCTCCAACCGCAAATCTTAGAGAAGAAGGGCGCCACTCAATACCCAGAACTCCTAGCCGCCGTTGTTGATACATACTCTGATATGGCTCAGTATATGGAATCATTTCTGGTGGGAAGAAAAATAAAAGTTGAAAATAGGGAGCTATATCCAACAAAGAGTAAAAGTGCGATGATTGAGAAAAAAATAAGCTTAATTTTATCAGCAAAACTTAACCAAGCGCCTACAGAAAGAAAAGAATTACCGACCTGCATTGCAAAGAAGATCTTGCATATTCCTGCGGTAAGGAACAAGTTGTGTTTCCTAGAAGAAAATTATTAAATAATCGAATTATCATCCTTCAGAGAACAGAACAAAGCAAAAAAAAAAAACTTCTATTTTCCTTGTAATGCATAAATTATGTGGAGTGTCAAACCTGGTCAAGAACATGTCCATGCGTATCCTGAATAAGGGGGCGATAATCACCTAAAAAGAACTGTCAACAAGCATAATATAATATATTAATCTCTTAAACAAACTGAACAATTCAATTAACAGAGATGCAAATAATTTTTTACTTGCCTGATCATATTTGGCGTCCTCTTGATTTTCTCCTTGTCCTGTGCTCAAAATGTAAAGTTGCCCGACATTATCAGAAAGTATAATTGACGTTCCATCCCTGGAAGATAATTCAAAAGTACATAGGAAAAATTTCAGCAAATAGATAGGCTTTAGTGCTTTAAAATCTTATCATGTTATCTTCGTTAAACTGGACTAAAATCAAGTACGACATTGAAGCTCCAAATAACTCTCACGCTCAATAGAAAAGTTGGAAAATTACTAACACCAGCTATCAACTATCAACTATCAACTGAAGCAGGTTGAAAGAAGATCAATCTATCACTTATCAACTTACGGAGAAAACTTTCCATCAACCAGCTTAAATCTTCCAATTTCATAAGTACGCACAGGTATGCCTTCCCATATCTGTATTGGGAGAGGTAAATGACAGAGTACTCAACAAGCTTGCACAGTGAAGAAAACTTTTCATTACTATTAGTAACCAAGCAGTGTGTGAACTTACGTCCCATACTATTGTTCTCCCATCATATCCAGCACTCATTGCAATTCGAGGATTGAAGGGGTGAACATCCAGTATATAAGTCTAGGAAATCAAAAACCATTGTCAAATTAATTTAGTTCAATAAC
Organism: Vinca major; assembly: GCA_028566175.1. Taxonomy (NCBI): domain Eukaryota; kingdom Viridiplantae; phylum Streptophyta; class Magnoliopsida; order Gentianales; family Apocynaceae; genus Vinca; species Vinca major. The sequence goes on from JAOWBF010000039.1 coordinate 13,256,839, forward strand.
AGCAGCAGCAAAATATAAGGGAGGAAATTATTGAAGAAAAAATTATCTACAGCTTCATTACAATGAACAATTCAAGTCAAGGGATCAAACATTTTTATTTTATAATCAGGAGTTGTGTTCCATGACATGAGAACAAATACTATATTAAAGGGGCATAACCCAGGAATCAGATTTCAAAACAGAGAAAGAGATCGAGATATATCATTTTAAACTAAACACAACTTGAACTCCATAGAAGTATCTTTTAAATGGTCTCGGAAAGTAACAGTTTATAAGAAGATACCATGTGATTTCCAGTTTAAAAATTTATATTGCATGAAATTGTTTAAAAATTAGACATACGAAGAATGAACATTTTCAACGATTAAATTGATTTATTCCCTTAAAAACTGTAAAGGAACTTTTATACTTGCAGATAATATTTTCTTTGACGGTAGTCTCTTGAGTTTAGCCCTCAAAGAAAATCTATACACTGTATAGTCTTTGAAATAAAAACTTCCTTGAAACACATATGAATCACTTGGAAGCAAGAAAACCAGACCAACTCAGAGATGCATTGAAAGTATCATGCCAAGACCATACGACCTGAGGTACATGTATGAGGATAACCGACTTACTGATTCAGTGTGCCCCGTCAGACAATGTACCAAGCTGCCATCAGCAGCATTCCAGACGCATATTCTACAATCTGGAGGGAAGCAAGATAGAAGTATAACTCATGTAGCCAACAAACTAATATGTAGCATATGTAACCAACAATCTAATAAAATTCAGTAGAAGATAGAAGAATAAAAGGACAAGGGCCTAATCGTTTAGCTTCAATTCTTTGCATAGGAAAACAAGGCAGGCAGGACCCGATCATCGAAAAAGAAACGGGTTCTTTTTTGTTAATATTGAAACTTCTGTTTGTGTGTGTGTGTGTGGGTGTGTCTTAATAATGACAATTCAAATGGCACCAGAAGATGACTCCTTAAAATTCATTAGGGGAATAATAGGGGTAAAAGACGAACTTCACAAAAGCACAAGCTCTTGGAAAGCAGTAAAACTTTCTATAAGGAAAACACAACTTAAACCCAAAAATCCTGAAGTACACAATAAAGAAGCAAATATGCTTTAAAATTTAGTACTATCATGCAGAAACATCATTACACCATACTTCAATATATCTATTCAATTGATGCTTGGGATTATATCAAGCAAGCAGCATACCCATGATAGCTGCAAGAACAAAACGGTTGTCTAGACTCCATACAATCATGTTAACACCACGAGGAGTTGGAAGAATTCTTTGACGAGGCCCTCCTCTTGGAGGTTGAGGTGGCATAGGAGGTGGCGGAACTTTAAGATGATAAGCGCGAGTCCAACGTCCAACCTTTCGCTGAAATAAGAAAAGTGAATTACGTCTGTGATTGAAATTTTTCTGAAGACCCCCTTTCCCACCCACCAAGAAACAAAAAAGGGGAAAAGGAGATAAAATGTGGCCTCAGTCACAGTTAGGTAAGTCACTAACGTGTGAGTTTGGGCTTAAAAACTTAGGTAAGTGAACAGAATTGTCACAATATAAGCCTTTTGTCCAAATTTTACATTAACTGGGATGAAGAGCTCACATGTGATCGACGAGATCTTGGTATCCAGATGATTGCACTCCCATCCCTAGAGCAGGTCACTATGTTATCCTGGTTGAACCTAAAAAAAATAATGCATAGAAAAAACCATCAACTAAACACTAGAAACAAAGAACTGCAAAGATTGTGGACTACTGCAACACTTTGTAAAAATACATTACATAAAAAGACTAGAATGGATTATATGAGCTTTGCCAAAACCCAAAAAAGACACACGTACATACATACATACATACATACCATGTATTTTTAAACTTGGGGATGTTCTCTTTCACGGCATCAGAAGTAGAATATCTAGTTGTTACCATGCAGCCACTGCATCATGATGCAAATGATTATAAGCATAGAAAAGTTATTACATCAAAGATGTAATGATGCACGAGGCAGACAAACCTGAACTGCACATAGTTTACGTCATTCTCATGCCCAGCTAAAACATCCATTTCATGATTAGGTTGCTCAGAATCGTATGTACTGAACTTGCAGGCATTCCAAACCTGGAAAGTGTTATTTTCTTAGAAAAGAAAAGACTTTCTAATACACACAAACATACCAATATTTGCATGGTCATAGCCTGAAATGTGTACAACTTGTAATACCGCCACTTCTAGTGGCAAACTAGGTAAAGAAGTCAATAAATGCAAATTCTCCAGAAACCAAGTTTACCCTTGCAAGTGTATCTGAGCTTCCAGTGACAAAAACGGTTCCACTAGCATTGAATGCACAACAGAAAATTTGATGACTTTGTTGTGCAGTGCTCGATGATGGACCATTGCTCTTCCCTACCAGCAAGTAAAATATTCCCCCCGATAAATTTGACCAATCAATATCATCCAAAGAACTGTTTGGTCTGGTAAAAACGAAAAAGGGAAAAAACACAAAAACTAACCAGCAGCCGAATCTGAAGGTTTTGGTACATGTACTCTGGGACTGAGATGTGAATGTCGGACATCCCAGATTCGACATGTTCCATCATCAGAGGACCTGTATTAACATAACAATGCACAGTACAAGAAATATGGCCATTGTACATAAAAGCTTTAGCAAGGAAAATTCTGGCTGTAAAATCAGACAAGAAGCTCATATACACAAAACTAAATAAATCAAAGAGGATGGCAATAACATAATAAGCCTTACGATAAAAGTTGATAAACAGCACTTGGTCTAGGGCTGAAAGCAATAGCAGTAACAGCTGCAGTATGACCTCGCAACACTGAAATTGGCATCCCATCATTCAAGCGCCACTGTTCCAAATAGAAGGAAAAGTAATAACCAATCACACTCACATGCATGCTATTCTTGATAAGTAGTTGAAAAGAGAATCTTACAACTCGTATTACGCAATCATTTGAAGCAGAGGCCACCAAAGTGTTGTTGAAGTTCACAGCCAGATCAGTAATGTCACCCTTATTATAAATTACCACGCATAAAGTCAAACTACAGTAAGCATAATAAGATGCCTAACGGCTAACATTGATTAAAGTATAACATTTGACATACTTCGTGTCCACGACAGCTGGCTAAGCAATATGCAGTTTCCATAGACCAAATTTTCACAAGACGGTCGTCAGAGCCAGTAATAACATATCTCCCAGACCTATCGAAAATTGCTGTAACCAAGAAAGTACGAATAATAAGGAAAACAGACAACCCAAGAAAAGATACCATATCTACTGCTACAGTCAGGTGCTCCTATTAAGTTACAGAAAATCTAATGATAATCAAAGAGAAAATAAGCATCTCAGCGAGTATATTGCAACCTAGGACACCCAAATTTACTTAACGTCCTTGGTTTGTAAGACTTAAAGAACTTCGTTTCCCCAGAAAGATACTTAGACACATAAGGCAAGGCTACACTGCAAATAAGTTGGAATGGCTCTGTTTGTAGGACAATTTATTGCCCAAGTCTAGCACGGAAATATTTCCCCGAAATTCTCTTGAACATATACCGTTTGTGTATCAATGCTGCTTCAAATTAAAATTAAGAATTTATGCATGTATCTCTGACTCTACTTACCACAGTACACAGCATTACGGTGTCCTCTAACTCTTTTAATGTTTTGCATCTTCAGCACCATAGTAGATGGTTTTGCAATGGCATAACAAGCTGCACGGGTCGAGGGGGCTCGATGATGTCTGGAAAACCCACCACCAATTTCTCTAAGACTTAAACCCTGCAATTGATCAGCCCACCTATGAGGCCAACGCATGTAAACGGGGGGATGACTCACTTCACTGTTCCTCTTATTTTGTTCACCTGTGAGAACGAGTGTAGATCAAGGCTATATGGATTTTCACAGACCACAACAGGAAGGAATTATCACCCTAAATTGACACCAGTAGAAACTCCAACCGATTAAATTAATGTAGGAAAAGAATAGCAGGGTCTTTCATTACTTTGAAAGTTACCATTCAACTCACCTCAGAAGTACTTTTATTAATATCAAATAACTAACAACTTACATGTTTCAGCAAATTTATAGTAAAACTGCCAGGCCAAATTTTAATACATTGAAAACAGCCACATATGAGAAAGGGGTGGGGGAAGGAGATTAATCCATGTACATACTGCTTAAAAGTGAAAAAGAACCAGTTCCCAAAAGAGTAGGAACTGCAGCTGCATTTATAGGATTCCCGCCAAGAATGCCTTTTGCGGGAACTGTTGCGTCCAATATTAGTTTCTTCAAAAGCTTTACCAAGTGATCTTTTTCAATGTGAGGATACCTAAACACAAAATCAAAACCCATAATGAACTGGAAAGTAGCAGAATACAAAATCTAAAGCTAGTAGCCATGACATATTTAATTGTCACTCTAATTTTCTCTTTCTTCTGCGGAAAAAGGAGAGAGACTTGTATCTCCCCTAAGAATCCACAGGAACCCCCACCCCTTTCCTCTGGATTCAGTCCAAGTCAATGCCTCCTCTCATTCAGGCTATACACCATATGCTATAAACAAACTTGACAACCAAACATGAAATTGTTGATAGAACAAGTTTTCAATTTAATGCAACTAAACCTTTTCGACAAAAATTCGAATACAAGAAAAAAGAATGATTAGGAACAAGGATGAAGGTTATCCATATTCCACTGAACTAATGCAATCACCTTTCCACCAGCTTAATATAACTTAATGGAAGTGACGTTCCATCATCATTTTCATCCCCGCTACGATCACCACTCCTAGAATACCAAGCATGATAACGTCTTGGTAGAAGTTGATGCTCCAGAAGTTCATTCCAGAACTGCCCATATGTTCTCTGACAAGGTCCAGCTGATAGAAAATGCATTATTAAGAAATATATCTCCCTAAGGTCCAGATCCACATCAGCCTCTCTTTCTCTTCTTTGTGAATCCATGGGTTGAGCTTTCTCCTTTGCCTTGCGAGTGAAAATCAATGGTTTCATTTTCACAAGCGGTGTATCACCAGAGGGAACATATTTCTGAAGAGCCATATATCCTGCTAATCAAGAACCAAGTAGTTATTTCCCTCAAGAAAAAATTTCACGCAACAAGAAGTATCCAAAGTTGCAATGTGCACAGAAATATCAATTAGATGCCATGAAAGTGCATAACTTAGACAACAATCTAGTCTTTGTTATTTTCTTTTTTCCTCCTGAGTAAGGGGGTGTTTGGATAAATGGATGGGGAGAGGGGAACGGAGCTATACAGGATTAAAGGCACAATATAATTGACATAGTCCTGTTTACAAGAGCTCGAAAATCCAGTAAAATAAAATCATATTGAAATCTGGAACATCCTAAGAGCCAGTATTTTCAATTGGGACCAACAGAATATAATTCCAGAAAGAACAACAACATCAAGATGAGAAGATCTTGGATTCCTGTTCTACAATTTGTTTCTGTTCCAGGGCCACTAGTTGTTCGGATGGTATCAATTATGCAGTAAGAAATTCATAAAAATGTTTGTTATCTTTCAAATTGCACAAGGTAAGCTTCCTAAAAGCCCAAATAAGTCCATTAAACAAGGAGAAAGGAAAAATTAAGGTGGCATTGGATTGAGTTTTGGGCTCAAATTCAAAATTTTAGGACCCACGTCTTCCTTAAAAAACATTTCACGGAGCCAATGCAAAATTTCAAACCCAAAATCTATGTGATCCCACCGTTAGAGCAGTTCAACATGGATTATTCTTCTGACAATAAGTTTTCCCTGACCTTGGCAGAAATTTTTGATAAGGTAAAAGAGTATATCCAGTGCACATGGCTGCCACAGCAAGGCTTGAGGAGGCTAAGTATGGGCAATCTGGATCTAGTTTGGAGATAAATATCAAATGTTTCCTACTCGAAATCACTCAAAGCAATGGAGCGATAATAAGAGTATAGCCTCGCTTCCCTATTTCCCCTATGAAATATATCCAAACTAAGAAGAGCAGGTATAGATTTTCAACTCATGTTAGTCTATTAGAGCCACTTTTGCTCTTGATATCTCATGATCAATTGCTTCCTTCAAAAGCTTCTCACCTATGCTTCACATACCATTCACGTTTAAGAAAATATGATATTCTCTGACCTATTCTTTTGTTTATAAGAAAAATAGATTATTTCACAGAAATATATTACTCGAGTATAACCAGATCGGATAGAGTTCCCGATGCATCCTAGAACTAACAATTAGGGTTCAAATTTTGTCTTTAGCTTTTGAGTTTTGGTCCTTGTCCATTTTACGCTTTTGGCCACAAGTTATAGAGTTAGCATAATTGTGTTCGAGTCCAATTTAGCTTTGAACATATCTTCTATACTCTACATCATTTTGTTATATAGAGATCATAATCCCTCATCCGAATCAATATTATAAGAAGTCAGAACACACTGCCATCTCTTGGAAAACTAAAGACCCGGTAAGGATTGTTTTCTTCTGATGGTTTATTACATAACTGATGCGCCACACAATTAACTAAAGACTAATGCAGCAATGTAGTGCCGTAGGTCTAACAGTATAACTTATCAAAATGTAAAGAAAAATTCAACAAGCATATTAGAAATAATTACGGATAGCACATTATATATAGAGAAATTACAATCCAAATAAGGAAACATAAAATCAAACTACAAGCAAAGAACAATAAACAAGATTGAACCTTTTTAAAAATGCTTTAAAGCTAGTTAACCAAAAGGGCAATCATCCGAAACATGGAAATTGGGGAAAAGAAGGTTCTTCCGAAACCCTGACCGACCATATCCATAAGCATCCCACTGCAATGGAGTTTTACTTGGGCAAGAAACGACAGGTTATTTTCACAGGTTATGAGTGAAACTGCGGCAATTGATAAGAATGGGGATCCAAAATAAAAGAAAGATATTCACAAAGAAAATATGAATAATTTCTTTGTGAAAAAGACAAGAAAAGTGACGAGAAATTCACTATTTTTGAAAGAAAAGTTAGTTTACATTTATGGAGGGAGCTATGGAGTTTTCATTATTTTTTTCTTTGTAATGAGAAGAAGAAGAGTTGAATTGTGTATAGTTTGGTGACGAAGAGAAATCGCAAAGAGAAAGAATTTGAGGAAACATTTTTTTTTTTTTTAATTTTATATATCTATCTCTCCAAACCCACTTTCTGTCTCCAATTATGGGTTACACATAGAGCCGCTCTTGTAAGAATTAATAAAGGTATATTCCGACCTACTTGTGTGAGAGTGCTGTGTATCCAAACCCACAATAATAACTATACTTTATAATTTTCCTAAAATTATCATATTTTCTTGAGAAAACTAAAATTTGATACTCCTATAATTTTTTATGTAGAAGTTTAGAAATTATGTATCACTTAATTTTCTAATTGTAAAAAAATTTATTTGTATATTCTAAATTAAAACAAATACTCATGTCTATTTCAACTTCATTTCTCTTTTGATCTGGGGTAACTAACTCATGTGACTTGTACCATGTATTCACAATTCACTATATACATGTTCATTTAATACAGCGACCCACCAATGGTTTGTCAGAAATGATGCATTGCACAATTACTAAGAAAATATTGAGCTTTGCCTTAGAATGATATTGGCAGGGTATAATGGTCAAATTATGGCATTCTTTTTTCTGGACACAACATTTTTAGCATTTGGGAAATTCGTCCTCAACTGACATGGCAAAAATTGAACACGTCTTGACTCATCAGCTGAGGACGGATTTCCCTAATCAGTCTTGGCTGCCAAATCCGTCCTCAACTGGCAATGACTTGTTAAAAATTTGTGAAACAATTCTTCTTCAACTTATGCCTGAAATATGTTCAATTCACCCGAAATAAGACTGAACTTTTCCCGACTAATGCAATTTCAACATAACTAAAACTCAAAATGAATAAACAAAGTGATCAATTTATTAAATTCAATAGTCATAATGTTCAATGTAATACAATTGTCAAGCTCATGAAGGCGTATAAAGTACTTTTATTTTGCGGTTCAACCTAAGTCAATATTTTTTTCCCTTGTTATCGCGGACGATTGTACCATGAGGGGTGTTCTCTAATTGAACCCATGCAGTGTCGATAAAAACATGATCCTCCGGTGATAGTGGCGGGTGAAGTGCATATTCTTCCTGTGTATGAGTTTGATCAAGTCCTAGGGAATATTAGGGTAGGTCATCCATGTCACCCACCTGCAAACCCGATGAAGACGCAACCTAATGA
>JAOWBF010000039.1:13304077-13319288 GCA_028566175.1 Vinca major
TGACCAAAATGGCTGATCGAAAAAACTTTAGTGACCAAAATGGCTGAAAAAATTAATTTTGACCAAAATGGCTTTTCGAAAAAAGTTTAGTGATGAAAATAGTTAAAAAAGTTGATTTTTGACCAAATTGGCAGGCCGAAAAAAGTTTGATGACCAAAGTGGCTAATAATTCGTGAATTGTGAGGAGTGGGAGGTGTGAAGTACATAATATAGGGGTGGGTGGGGAGTAGTCCCCATTTTTTTAGACCAAGTTTTTGTATTTTTATTATGTTTTAACTATAATTTCATTCTGGTTTTCAATTTTTTTTATTATAATATATAATAATTTGGCTCCAAAATTTCTAATCCTGCTTTGGTACCTACTACAAATGCCTATGGGAGAATTCAGCTAGTTGATTACTGTAAGTGGTCTTTAAAGAGGAAAGGCTATTGCCCATTAGCGGTCTGACTTGGAATTGCTGATTAAATATTTTCTTATCAAATATACAAAGAACTCAATAATTTCTCCAATATATGTTGAAAATAAATAGTTTCTCTACTTGATTCCTTTCCTCATTCTGACTATATAGGTGAGCCCCATTTTCCCAGTCCGGTTCCTATGCAGAACAGTTGTTTTTCCGCACATGCGGAACCCTTTTTTGCCTTTGTGAACAGATGTTCATTTTTAAATCAATCTCAGCCGTCACAAATTTAATTCGACGGCCGAATTTTTGTCCCGCATATACTGAACAAAAGGGCGTTCCGCACCTGAGCCGTGATGAAGGTTTAGAGAGAAGCATTTGTTCGTATTGGAATAAAAACAGATAAAAAACGTTTATTATGTGTTGCTAGAATATTATTTTTTTGAAAAAGTTTATTCCGCTTGTTTGGAATTATGAGAGAATCTGACATTGCTTAATTTGAAATCTATAATCACAAGAATGTTTATGAGGAAGTTAAAAGCATGACATTAGTCTAATAACTAGTTTTGATCCCCAGATGAAATTCATCGTTCTCCCTTAATATGAGATCACACCTTTCTCCATGCTCGTGTATTTTTGGGAGTATTTTCCCAAAGAATATCTAGTTTCAATGGATCCAAGAATAACTTATCGCGAATGAATTTGTCGAGATCAAAGCTACTTTTTTCACTTTCTAGACGATCAGACAATGAACCTACTGATATATCTTCATTAGTTCTTGGTCTGGCTCTGGATAAGTCCGTAGCTTGATCCAAATTTAGAAGCCTCTTTATGCTGTCTATTGCTGGATCAATAATGTCCAAGAAACCCATAATCCATGATGCATCATCCACAATCTCAGTACGCTGTTGCATCCGATAATCAAAACTTAGTATCGGAAGAAATCTTTTAAGGGACTCAAAAATTTAATCATTTGTACCTGCTGGAAGTATACATTGCGGATTTCTTCTGCGCGAACAGAATTTCCTTGGTCTTCTTCGAAAGAAGCCCATGTCATCCATGTTACATAGCTTTGAGAATTTATGTTGAGTGAGGATCTGAATAGTCTTCTAGCTGCTGATAGATTCCCAGCTCTTTGCTCCAAAACACCCCAAGCCTAAACCAGAGAATGGCAAGGATGCAAATCATGGTTCTTAGCATAAAGTTGCAATTTCTATTCAAAGTTGCCTTGTGTAGGGAGAAGATTCTGTTACGAGCTCTCCCTCCACAAGGAGCCCAACCACGAAGCGAATTAGATTAGTCGTGGACGATAAAACAGACACAGAGACACAGATGCTGGTTGGTTGGTTTTAGACCCCTTGAGCGTAATGTACTGTGAAGTGACAGTTGAATACGGAAACCAATTGGAAGCATTAGGCCAAACTTAGGCTTGAGAATTCTCGTTACCTGAAGGCACCGAGCAGCACTTTCAGTTGTTGTATTAATTGACAATGCTCTTTGGTACAACTCCCTAGCTGTGGTTAAGTTTCCTTCCTTCCATTCCATCCACCCCCAAGCCTATATACATCATAGCAAACGATCTTTATCAAAAAACGGAAAAAAAAAAGTGTATTTGTTATCGAACGATGATCATTTACTAAGGATTAATGTGAATGAAGAAAAATGGTTTTTTTTAGTTCCTCAAGAAAGAAGTCTTACAATCCACACAGGTTGATGCTTTGGATCCAATTCAGATGCTCGTCTGAATAACATTCTTGCAAGATTTGCACTTGAGTGTTTGTATTCTAATAAACCAAGTGACTGAAGGAGAACAGGATCTCTTGGATTCACTGCATGCCCTATCTTCAGAAGTTTTCTTCCTTGATCAATATTTCCTAAATTTGACTCAAAGACGCCCCATACGTGCCACGCAAACCTATTCTTGGGACTAGCCTGCACTGCTTTCTGCTTAAAAGAGTGGGAAAAAAAACCAAGGATTCATGAGAAATGTGGACAACCTACCATATAATGTGAAATCTTTTAGATTAGAACAATGAATGGCGTCTGATATGAAATTTTGGTATCATTTCTCGATGGTGCTCAAGTGAACGACAAGTTTTTCAATCAGTAATCAGAAAGAAAATGCAGAAAAATCAACCTCGAAAAGCTTCCTAGCTGTGCTGTTGTTCTCCTGCTGTGCCTCTAGTTGAGCCCATGCCTGTTAAAAATGGAAAATATTCAAGCCCTTATCAAGATTCAACGCGCAGTCCTAAGGCATAAAATCGCTTTTGGGCAAGAGTACTTACGAGCCAACTAGCACAGCTCTTTGGATTACATTTAGTTGCTTGCTTGAACAAATATCGAGCTTGCTCGTATCTCTTTGCTTTAGCTTCAAGCAATGCAAGTGTTTGATAAACATACTCATTTCCACCACAATATTTGAGACCTTTCCCGAGAAGAAACCTTGCTTTCTTAATGTTTCCTTGCTTTAGCTCCAACGTAGCCCAACCGTGCCATGCTGCAATATGCTTCTTATCAGCAACTGTTGCAGCATCAAACAATTCTCTAGCTCTCCTTATATTACCCATCCTATTTTCCAGAACAGCCCAGCACTAAGACCAAAAGGAAAAGGTTCAAGTAAACTTCTGATACAGGAAAAACTACACCATGCAATTCATAGTTGGAAACATCTTTATTGAAAAATGGCTACTACATGTGACTTTTAGTAATGAAATGGCTACTACATGTGATCTTTTAGTAATGAAACTACTTTGCATTCTAGATTACAGACCATGAGGTTGATTTTCTTTCATGTTACCATACCGTTATGCCCCGTGCATGCAAGGTAGGGAGCACGACTCAGGGGCCTGACAGCACGTACAATTAAATTCTTGGCAACAATGCTCGCTATGCCACAATAGATATATCAGGTCGATAATGAATGCCTATACCACTCATCTTTTTACCAAATATCCAATGTGATCTAGTTATGAAGGACAATTTATGAATAAATTTCTAGCACAGGGGTTGAATGGCACCATTGAGTTGAAAAGTACTCCAAGAAACAGCAGAACTAAACTAACCTGCCAAATGTAAGGATTTTCCCCTTGAGTAGCTTGGCAACCTTTCTCATATATAGCTCTGGCTTCATTTATTTTGGATTGCTTGATCAAAACTTTACCAAGTGCCACATATGGTCTCCCATCTTCAGGCCAATAATATATGCACTTCAAAATCCATATATCAATAGGCAAATAACCAACAGAATGACTCAACAATGCTACCAAATTTTAATCGCTAAAACTTGACAGTAAAAACAGTTTTTTTAATAACAGTGTCCAGACATTATTAGCTCGACTAATTCGTTACTCACTCGAGTGACAGAAATTTAATTATCGCTCCCTAGATAGGGAGTCGAGAGGCCTCAACTCTTACTACTAAGACAGTTAGATGGAGTTAATATGCCTCAACTCTTACCACTAAGATAATTATCGCTCCCATTGCTCCTTAGATATAAGCCGAGAGTTCTCAACTCTTACCACTAAGACATTTATAGCTCTGCCTCAACTCTTACGACTAAGACAAGGCCTCATTGGCAAAAACAGAAAGATTTGGCATTGGAACAAGATGAATACCTCCTGAAGTATCTTTTCAGCTTCCTGATACTGATAATTCCTTGTAAAAATCTTAGCTTTATAAAGGGCCAAATCCAAATTCACCAAAAGTGGCTTCTTTCCAGAACCAGATCCTACTCTTTCAGGCTCAAAAATAGGCATTTTCTTGGCAAATTCTGATAGTTTAGCATCAATTGACATTGATGAAGAAGACAACTTCCTCTCTTCATCTTCTTCTTCATCATCTTGTTGGCCAGAAGAAGACTCCATTACTGGCCTTCGAACAACAAGCAATTCCTCTAAGGACTTCTTGGCAGTCTTGATCTTTTCAGCGACCTCAAAATCATCATCATCATCATTTTCTTGATCATTTTCACTTGTGTTTGATGGGGTTTCTTCAACAAGTGGTGGAGATGATGATGATGATGATGATTCATGGGAAGAAATTGGATGCAAAAAAGGGTATGAAGAGTTCTTGAAAGGGATGAAGAATTGAAACTTTGATGAAAGATTGTTAGAGTTTTGATGATGCGGAGACAGAAGAGTGTAGTAGTTGGAAGGAGAGGAGGAGAATGCTTGCATTTCTTTCTTTGCTTTGTCTTTCTCAACCACAATCCTTTTAACGGAATGCGATTTTCAGGTTTCTCTTTCTGTACTACAATAATCCATCTTCAGTTTTGTCATGGTGAGTTGTACAGTGTTTCGTCTAGGTGTGGAGCACTGTAATTTTTTATTATTATAAACTAGTTCCGAGTATTTTACTTACAAGTTAACGACAATTATCATGTTACTCAAACGTGTAATATTGCCATGAATAAACTCACCTTAAATAAATTCTGGAAGATAAAAAATGAGTAGCTTTTACTAGATTGTGTTAGTCCCTTTTAATGAAGATTTCAAATTTAAGATTTATATTACTATCGCTAACAATTAACTTTTATTGACGTAAATAATTTTGTTTTAACATGAATCCCACCTTTTTTTTAAAGTTCGATTGGACGAATGTCCCATAAGGGAGAGAGAACTTCTTTATAATAGGAGGAGAGAGATATAGAAAGGGAAACATTTAAAACTTGTCAAATATATGATGAGAATATCGAACCAAATTTTACGGTCGTGTGCCCATTAGGCTAGGACACCTTGATAACCCCAACCTTGATTACTAGTATTTGGAAAGTGTTTCTCCAGTAAAGTTTTGGATGGCTGCTATGAAGACAAAGGTAACTGGTTAGGAAAGTCGCCACGTCACTGAGAGAGTTGAGTGGATTAGGTTTCATCTGCTGCTAGTAGATTTCCTTTGGACGTGGAAGTGAATCGTTGGTGGCACACAATGGATAAAGAGCAGAAAATCAGGCTCTTTTCATATATGATATCTCTTCCCTCCTCCACCTCAGCATCACGATTGATATTCTAGTATACTATTTAGAAAATCAATAATTATATTACATATCAGACAATATTATTGATTTAAGCATTTAAATTTATTGTAAACTAATAATATTAGTATATATGTAAGATAATATAATTGTTGTACTAAAAATATATTAAAAAATACGAAGTCTATTTAAATTTTTACATCAAGGAATTACACTCTGCCTACAGTGATGTATGAAACAAATAATATATATATATATATATATATAGGCCTTCCCTTGGAAAAATTGGGAGGTGAGCATGTGCAATAATCTGATTTCACCTCTAGTAAATACGTTCCATATCAAAGAGTATTATGTTAAAAGAAGATGAAACCATAGATAATGGACCCCATCCGCCTCCCAACTCTCCTTGTGATTGGATTACATAAATCACTTCACAGTTAGTAAATATTACCCAATAAAATACTATTATATGAATATAAATTACCATGCATCACTAACTTTTCGGTCGAAACGAGGATGTCCACCGCCGCCGACATCCGTGAGTAAATTGCCTCGTCGTGAAAACTCTCTGAAGAGATAAACAGTTGACTATAAAGTGTGCTACTTTCTCATCGGCAAAAATTGAACTATCGATCTCTTAGTTAAGGACGAGTGAGCTATCATCACGCCACACCATGGTTATATATCACTAACTTGAAAGTAACCATAAGAAAACAAGAAACAGGAAGGAGAAATGACCTGATCCACTATCAATCAATTCTCCCTGTTCATCTTCTCTTCTCTGAGTCCAGTATCTGGCAATCCCAAGCTAAACAATGCCGAGATAACATGGATACTTTTCCTTATCAAGACTTAAAAAACCACAAAAAACAAAAAACAAAAACCATAATAAACTGCAAAGGTTGTAATAACCTCCAACACGAGTCATCCATACTGTCTTCCTACAAATACCGTCTGCAAAAAATATCTGACCACCAGCTGAAATAGGCAGCAGAAATAACTCCCTCGAGCTAAACACAAGACAATGTGCTAAGAAGATGGACCCTAATCAAGATTAAAAAGTCTGCATATCATATCATGTTTAAGATACTTCTAGTATAAGCCTATAAGTCATCCATGTCTATTGGTTATGTACAAACATAACAAACTTCATTACAGCAAATGGAAAAATAAGTAAATTCTTCAATTGCTATCTTTTACCTGCTCTCTTCAACTTATTGCATATCCTGAAACTTATAGCTATTGAAACCGCGCATGTTACCTCTGAAGGGAGAAACAAAGATAGTATCTGAAACTTAATTCCATCATATAGTTTTTCAACTGCCATCCCATTTCCTCTTTCTTGCTGGCCTCTGTACCTTAGCTTCAGCTGATTGAGCATTTGAATCGGCAAAAGGTTTGACCTGGGTTTCTGAGACATTTTTCAGTGTGTCAGGCTGATGAAACCGCTCTCTTCGTTTTTCCATCTTGGCTAAGATATCCATCATTATAGGAATTTCAAGTTCCTCAACTTTTATATTTTGATGTGCAGCACTTTCACAAGGAAATTTCTTCATACTTACAGATTTTGCGGCAGCTTGTGATACCCTTGCCTTCTGCATAGGCTTCTTGTTAAGATCTTCCGTAAATCTTTGACCTTCTTCAATATCTAGAGAATCAGTCTGCCGCATACCTGAAAGCTTCTTGGACCAGTTTGCATCCTCCTGGAAAAGAACAGTCTTTTTGCGCTCAGCTTGAACAACCTTCTTCATATGGAGTTCATTAAAACCATTGGACGATCTATGCTCCAGATCATCATTCCAATCCAAGAAGTCATATCTTTCATAGTACATCGTACTTCCAGCTTTGAAGCACCGAGAGGACTGCAGAAGGAAACGTCAAAATCATGATGTTCTGCATTTCTTAGCGACAGTTAGTGTGGACATAATAACCAAAATTGTCAGCAGCGATGCATGCATCTGGTACAATATCACATGAAAAATGGAAATAAAAGGAGGATAGGCATTTAACCGCAAAATATTTCTAAGGAGCTCTGGTGCACACTTCAACAAGCTCCCTAACATACAGAGAGAAAATATAGAAGGAAACAAGCAGACGCCTCTGCATGAGAAACAAGTTGAATTTGTGAAGTGTATCGAGATTGTTTCTGGGTCCATGAGTAGGACCATCATATTCTCCCAAGGATTCAGCCCAAATTGCTCTTCCCTTGACAGGGATAATCATCCCAGGAAAGGGAAAAAAAAACTTTTATGGGGGTGCATCAGGCCGCTCCAATCGTGCAACACCAAGGCAACGCTTGAGAACTCGAACCCAGGCAGGAAGCTACCTCAATGGGTTCAACCCACAAAAAAATTGAGTTAATATCATGTGGGTCTATGACCACACTTATCAGATATTAAGCTGATGAGAATAGAGTCAGATACACTAAATTGAAATTAAAATAACGTGAAAATACAGAGAACTCTAACATAAGAAGACAAGAAAAAGATATTAATACTTGATAAAGAAAAGAGAACACTTGGCTATACATATAGGATTATACAAATATTTTGACATTAATTTCCCTGAGGTTACCTTGCCTGCCCCAAGTACATCGCGTGAATCTGTTGAATCCCAGCGACATGGGAGTCCCTGACCCAAATTATCTCTATGGAAGCTATCAGTACTTTGGTCTAACTGACTACGACTATTACCATGTATTGGCAGTTTATATCTCCTTTCATCATTCCAGTCAGCTATGAGCTTTCTTCCATGACCAGAGGAGGATCTAGAATCAAAACTTTTATACCTAGAAGTCCTGACAAGAGGATAAGATGTCCTCTCAGCCTCAAAAATATCCTCCTGATGCCTAGAATGATATTCATCTTCTGACCAATGCAATACTTCAGACTGACAATACTCTCTTCTTTCCACAAAACTATTGTGTATACTCTTATCGTCATCGATATAAACATCAGCATAACCATCTAAATTATTGCAGCCTCTGTATCTCTCCACATAATTTTCTCTCCCTCGTCTACCATGTCTTTCAAAAAAGAGATTCCTTGAAAAAGAAGCAGTCATCTCCCTAACCATGCCAGCAGTTTGAGGTTCACCGTAAGAAAAGGACAATCGATTTCTAGCATAACTGCTTCTATCCTCTTCATAATCAGTATGTTGAATATCTTCACTATGGTGTATTGGGCTTCCGTATCTGCCAATGCTCTTTAAGGGGCTCATAACTTCTCTTCTAGTATATGGTAGCTGTCTATCATGTCTGTTCTCATTGTAATCTCTTTCCCGGTAATATTCACAGGACAAGGGTCGATATTTTTCTCTTGTAGACTCGGTGCTGTAATTATGTTCAAATGAGAAATCATCATTTTTCATTCTTCTCTCGAAGTACAATTCACCTTCTTTCCTTCCTGATCCCCTATAATTCACATTATCGAAATATGGGGACTGTTCAGTAATATGATGTCTCGACGCATCATGATTGGAGGAATCCATCTCCTTAACAGAGTTTCCCTTTCTATGGTGATTCCATTTCTGCACCATTACTTCATTGTTCAACCTTGGATTTGGTTGTTCAAAAAAATGTTGTTTCTGATTCACATTTTGACCAGGAGATGGATATCCCGTATATCCACGATTATCCTTCCGACGAGGATATCCAGCAAAAGCACTGTCAGCCTTGCTTGGGAACCTTGCTCCTCTGTAATCCAAAGATTTTTCTAATTTCTCATGGTACAAAGAGTCTTTGTCTTCATACGAATCAAAATTATGACGCCTGCTCCTCTGCTTGTAACAACCAACTGCAGGGTAGCGTGCGCCATAAAGCTCCTCCGCATCAGATATATGTGAAGCAATCTCACCCTCGAGGTGGTAGTCCAATCCTGACATCCTACTTGATCTCCTCTGATGAAACTTCATATTTCTTCGAATGGGACTTCTGCTTCTCGCAATTTTTTTGAAGTCACTAGACCTCAACCCAAGTTTTCTGGGATTCTTTGAGGAGTTATAGTCAAATGTAATCGACTCCCGTAAATCAGAGTCTGAGTTTGGTGATGTCCTCTTAGAATGATCATGAAGTTTATCTCGATCTTCATAAGCATCAACTCTGGACCCTACATAATCAGTCCGACAAGGAGATGAATTATGGCTGCGGCGGCTCTTCTCATTCTGTGATGATTCTGGTGTTCCCTTGGATATTGGAGTGCGATTGCCCCACCCAACCCCTTTCTCTGGTTCATAAGAAGCTTTCATTTCTTCAGCCAGTCCATCTGAATCACACCCCATCATCTGATGCTGCTGCACATTGGCATCAGAAACATGAAGACTTCCAGAATTTTCTGAATCGGAACACGAAGGATCATCATCAGCTGTAGACCTGTGGGGTTCAGGTTTTGCAGTTCTTTCAGGGGGTCCTTCCAAAATGGGTAGCTCACTTGCACTATCTCCAGCATCATCCAAAGCAGCATCTATTTTCCCAGATGCTTCATGAAGGAAGTCGGCAGCTTCATCAAGTTCCACTTTGTCAGAATTCGAACTATCTTCATTCCGATCCTGTATAGTAATCTGCAAAGGTCCAAAAGAAGAGAAAAGAGATAATGGTAAAACAAACAAACAAAACAAAGAAAACACAGCGGAGGGATAGGATAACTAGTCTCTATAGTTAACATGAACCACCTCTATGATGACATCTGAGTCTCGCTCAAGGGGTAGCCTTGTGTCAACAGATGGTTGACGTTCGCCAAGACCATTTTCTACCTGAATAGCTCTTCCCTTCAGCTGAAAAACCCAAAGTGCAACATAATCAGTTCAAATACTAAAAACTGGCAGACATGGGAAGAAAGGTATGTTATAAGTGGATGCCGCAGGAGATAAATAACAATTCCTGATAAGGAATACCATCTCTGGCTGCAGTTGCCTACACAAAACTTCATTGGCCAGATCTGCTTCTTTCGTCTGATTGTAATGAACAATATTTTTCTTTACAGCTTCCTGCGCCACTTCATGCCCAAATCCAGCTTTACCGTCCTACAAATAGAAAAGAAAAAAGCATGAAGCTATGGCTTTTACATTTTCTCTAAAATTAGTAAGACTTTCACAAACAAATGATAAGCGCACTTTGGTATGCCTTGCATCCTGGTAACCTCTGCTACCAGTAACGTTATTTGTTAGCTCACGATGCCTATCCTGTAATTTAACTCAGAATAAGAACATGTTCGGAAAAACGAAGTAACACAAAATAATTCCCCAAAAAATGATTAAAGATATAAAAAGCAAACACCAGAAGAATAAAATACCATTTACGTGCCCTTGGTCATCTCTGAATTTTCACAATAAAAATAAAGAGAGAACATTCAGAGCAGCAACTCACTTACCAGATTGTTACAGTAGCTCTTCCAGCTGTCTTCAACAAAACCATAATTAAAAAAATCAGTAATGTCAGCCCCAGGGTTTCTCCAAGGTTTCTGCTCGAATGCATCAATATTAACATCTAGAATAGTCCTGCATAGATTAATCAACGATATAGAAGAAAATCTTAGTTAGCCAAAAGCGAAAAGAAAGGAACTTTTTTTAAAATTATCCTTGAAATGGCATATGAAATGCAGCTCTCATAGAAAATTGCCAATGTTGCAATATTCTCAAAATACAAAAGATGAGATTTTTCCTAATGCTGCTAACCTAGAACGAGGAAGTGAGAAGTTAGGTCCTCTTTTGGATCCTACAGACCTTGTCCCCAACTGGTAAGTGCAGCCATCATTCTCATAATCACCTCTAACAAATGTCGACGAGTAAGCAGCTACTGCGGTAGATGCATTGGTCTTAAGAATACTTGAAAATGCTGCCGAATTTGATCTCATGTACTGCAGAAAATAAGCAAATTGTTTTGTCACAAGGAACCGGAGAGAAGAGTTACATGATAAAGGCAAATTTAACATCTAAGAAGCAGATCATAAGTAAATCCAGAGGTTATGCAGGCCACTATACTATCCATTTGCTAGCAAACAAATCATAAAACCACCTGATTTGCTAGTATTTCAAATGTATTTAAGCTGGATCATAAAAATAGAAGCAAAAGAGAAATTAAAAAAAAAAACACAACATATCAATCTAAACCCAATATGCAGCATCAAAATATTAACAAAGAAACAAGCCACGGTTAAATACCAAGTCTATTACCCGAAAAAAATCTATCAAAACAATGAGATAACAATTCCTTTCTGTTCATATATTGTAAAGGATTCAACACATTTAAATTATCCAATAAGAGACCATCTAAGAAACTAAAATTAAGATTTAAAAAAAAAACTTTTCTAAATATTAATATAAGAATGCTAATTTCATACTTTGTACTGAGAATCATAACCATTAGCATAAAAGCCTCCTTTCTCTTCACTGCCTCCTTGGCCACCTCCGCGGCTGCCAGTGTTTTCAACTCCGTAGTTCCCTTCATTTTCCTCCTCAATACCACATTTCTCATCCTTATCAACCTTTCCTCCATTTCCATTCCCATTAGCATTATCATCATAATTCAAAACTATATTGAAATCATCCTCACTTTCACTCTCACTCCTATCTTCCCCCTCCTCCCCCTCCACAGCATTTCCGCCGCCTCTTCCTTCCTCCACCTCCTGAAAACCGCCATTGTCATAAACTTCCTCCTCTGCCTTAGTATTTACCCCGCAGCTGCCGCAGGCTTCTTCCGTATCCTGAAAACCGCCATTTTCATCGCCATAAACTTCATCGTTATCACTTTCCGATTTCAACTGAGTTAATGCCTCAATAGCATTAAAAGCAGAGCTCACTTCAACCTCGACATCGGCATAGAGGTCGCTAAAATCATCATCGTCGAATTCATCCATTTCTATACCTTAATTTCAGCAACAACCAAAAGAAAAGAGATAAACCCTAATAAAATCCTTAAACCCTAGCCGTTATTATGGCCTAATTGGAGCCACGAGCCATCTTTCCGCAGAAGGTGGCTTGTACCTCAGGTTCAAGAGTGAAAATCGTTTTTGTGTATCAATTTTTGTGTCCAACCAATCAAAATTCGTCATATAATAATTTTCTTAATTATATATACACATACTAAATTGTGATTGAGTACATAGATGGGTACAGACGATTATTTGGCTAGGTTCAGTCGACTCCTATGCAGAACATATATTTTTTAATATGTGCGGAATTTTTTTTATTGAGAGCAGATATTCTTAGTTTAAGAACACCTGTTGCCCGAACATGTATTCTGAAAATCAAAACAGGTGTTCTTTTAAATCAATCTTAACCTTTAAAATTTCAATCAAATGAATGAGAATCCGTTCAATACGTGCGAAACATTTTTTGTTCCGCACTAGAGCCATAGTGGGTCGAAGAGAGGCTAGTGGGTAAACCCACTGATCCAGTGTAGAACGGGAAATGTTTCGTACGTGAGGAACGGTTTATCGTCCGTTAGATTCAAATTTTTACGGCCAAGATTAATTTTTTTAAAAAAATACATGTTCGTACGTATACATATTTTTAAGCTAAAAACACATATTTTTAAAGCAAAGCAAATATTATGTATATACTGGGAAAATTTTGTTCCGCATAAATGCCGGAATGAGTTGGTAAGTATTTTCGATAGTATGCACTATTGGGTCCTCATAATAATAATAATTTGGATTACATCCATTTAGTTTATATCGAATGGGTACACTAAACTTTCCTGATTGATAAATTTTACTCTTTTTTTATTTATTTTTATTTTAAAGGATAGGACGCGAGAGTCATAAGTCACTCGAACTAGATGTTTTTTAATTGGGTGAAATTTAAATGGTGGGATATGTACAAGTTGATAGAGGTAGTGGAGAGAGTCAAAATGATACCAACTTCATATGGGATTTAAACATGTGTTAACGGAGTCCCTAAATTCACATCATTCAGGCTTGCCAGCTAGCTTTCCCCCAAAAGACTGTAAATGTTACTTCTTCGTTCTATGTATTATATTTGAGTCAATCACTATTTGTACCCCTTAACTATTTTAAAAAGTAAGTTATACCTCTTTTGATTTTTGTGTGCTATTAATACTCCCGACTATTTGCAGAGTGACGAAAATATCTAAAATAGACGGAATCCGGCGACCTACAATGACTTTGCACACGGTCCACATTGTCGAAATTGCATAAGAATTTCTAACTTTATCTTCTTCAAACCTAAACCAACCCAATACGAAACCCAAACAATTCAAAATTTGTCTCACATCTCTACTAAAAAAATAAATCAACTTTTGCGAAACCCAATGTGAAATCTCAAACAAAGAATATTTTCCAATTGAAGCTTGTTTTAAACTAGATTAAATTCAGAGCAGACTCAACCCAAATACAACAACTCTATATCGTAGCCTGTAATTTTTTTGGGTAAAATCTAAGACACACTTGATAGTTGTGTTCATGATTAATTCGGTCCGCTCTAGTGGTCGGACCCCTTTTGGAGGTCAGAACTTCCAACGTAATTTTTTCATTACAATATTCCAAACTCAAAATCTTACTCAATGAATACTAATTTCCTTCTATTTGAATCAACTCATGTATTTTAGTTTAGAGGAAGAATATAGAGTACATAGTAAAAACTTTTACCCCTAAAAGAAAATGTGATGGCCCGGCCCAATTAGTACATCCGTAGATTAGATGAAAGCGCGGGCCGCAGTTGCCGCTAATTGTCTGGTCCTTTCTCGAACCTATGAAGTAATTGCTGGATACAAACGTTTTATATTTAGTGAACATATTCCCTTTCTGTCACCAGATTCCCCAGTTATTTGATCCTTTCAACCCCTATTGTTTTCACCATGTCTCACCAAAAAGGCATAAATGTATCTTTTTTTAAGGGTCACAGATGCTTCAAACCCTCATAAAAAATGGGATTTGGATGCGACTTATTATTAATTTTGACCTCACAATATTTTTCATATGTTTATGACAGATAATTTTACTTATATAAGTAAGTTGCTGATTGAAAATTAAGATAACATTAGTGACATGAGGGAACTAGGGATGAAAAACTTTCATTTAACAAAAATCCATTCCAGCATTGAGGTGGTAATGCGTGTCCGACTTTCATAAATAAATCCGTAGTAAATTTTTATGAGGAAAAAAGTGGGATTGGATCCAATTGGAATGGTTCTATTCCCCAATTGTGAAAGAGAAATATGAATCATTAACTAATAGGTTATTACATTCCTAATTTCCCCCAAACATAACAAAATTACAAAATTACGCTCCTATTCCATCTTGCCAAAAACTACGTGCTTCCTTGAAAGTCCACCTTTGTGGGTACATGAATGGATACACAAACGAGTAAAGACGATTATTTGCCCCTCTCCATGTAGGCAAAAAATTGTCGGTCCCCGTTATGTGTCCCCATAAATAGAGTTATCACGTGTATATTTTTCTCATGTATGTTTCACTATTTCTTTTAGGTTATAATATTTTAATTAAAAATTTAATAGGGAAGGAGACACCGAATGGGAATAGATAAATCCTAGCCTTTCATGTATTAGAAAAAAAAATCCATCTTAGTCAAAAGCAAGATGAAAATATTCTATTACCGGAATAAAATGAATTGAACTTTGGAGTAAATTCTCATAAAAGTACCATTTTCTACACACACAAAAGAAAAGAAAAAACAAATTATTAGGCCTACATGTCTTAGAAGAAGATGGATGTGAAGGCCAAAAAAGAAAAACAAAATGGTGCCCGATTGGGATTGCCTCATGTAGATGAGAGAGAACTGCCTTACAGGAAAAAGAGATAGCTCTAAAAAGAGAGATTAAAATTTGCCGCATGCAGGTAGAAGGTATCCCACTGGATAAGGA
>JAOWBF010000039.1:13319388-13329659 GCA_028566175.1 Vinca major
CATAGGTGTGAACCTATTCGTTGGTTCAGAACACACTCCGCTCTCACAACACCAAATGTTTTTCACAAAACAATTTTACTTGTGCAAGTAAGCGTTCAATATCCTTTAACAGTTCCAACCAAAGCAAGTGATTCCACAAGCGCGTTCAGAAGATGCTCGGGATAATCCTCAATGCAAGCATGTCCGTATTCGGATTGCATATATGTCAAAACTCTTCCGACTATCTGAACACGAAGGGAACTAATTAATATCATATTCGAACTTGCTACGCAAACCAAGGTGAGATCAAGAACTCGCCTTTCGAGCATAGCCTCCAAAAGCTATTCCCCCGATCAAAGCATTATGAGAACTGGCTGATAAAGAGGATGCTCTTTCATTTTCCAAACTCTCTGGAAGGAGACAGTGTCAAAGTTTTCGAGACAATGGTGAAAGTTAAACAGAACGAACAAGATGAGTAAACATGCAACAAGAAGTTTAGAATTGACAGTGAAGCGTGATACCAGATATGGTGCCTGTTTGGAATAATCTTTCCCTTTTTAGCCCATCTACCGTGTGAGCATTAGTCCCGCCCGCCAACTGAAGAAAACCTATGATGGAACAAAATTTTGCTATATAGGTGAGCTGGGATGCGAATGATTGCATTTCAAAATGGATTTATACTCAAATGACCTTTTGGTTTGCCTCTAGCAGAAGCCAAGCGTAGAGCAAAAGCAATCGCTTCTCTTGTGGCTCCTCGCCCAATATCTCCACTCATTGGACGGCCATCCAACTTTAGTTATTCAGATATACAAATCGCCCGACAAAAAAGAAACAAAGAAAGTTTTTAAATGATAAGCTAAGGCATATATTAGTATGGTACAAAATTTACGTGGCTCGAACCTGCCATAAAGCTTGCTTTCCATTACAGAATACAAAGTGTTCATTGCAGCTACAGTTACATCCTTCAAATCAGGCATGCTAACCTATAAATCATCAACAGTTTGAATGTTATTTTTCGGTCATTCAAATATTGATGATAACACCACATATATGCTCAGAAAAGCAAAATAAGTTATCGCTCTTACTGCTACTAGCCTCAGATTTTCGATTGAATTCCCTAAACCATTCCAAAGTTCTTCAAATGCAATAGACTGCCTGCAAAAGAAAAAGGAAACTAGGACTTATTGTCCAAACATCATATACTCGAAGACCTAAATGATCCACAATATGTAATCTATCGACCTATACATGTACACAAACATACACGTATAGAAAACCACAACTACCACTAATCCTGCCAGCTTTGAGGTTTTACCTTCCACTCGTATGAATCTCTATGGCATCAATATCATCTCGTTCAAGTAGTTTAGCCGTTGTTGTTACATCTCGTACATATGTATTTTCTCCTAAATGAATCAATCATTTTCATATCATTTAGGCCCACAAAACATGGAAAAAGAAGCAAATAGGAACCAAGTATACGATCCTGACGAGGAAAAATCACGTTCAACCTATTAGATAAGGTTATCAACATCTTTATACTAATAAGGAAACATGAAAGCAGTTAGGGGACTCACTTATTTTGTCATATGGACAAACTGGAAAGCAGCGACCACAGCCATAGCATCGTTCAGCCAGCACTCCGCCCTGACATAACTAGTAACTGTAATCAAGGTTTTCCAGTACTCCTAACTTCCTTAGCTACTTGAATTCTTTGACAGGTTACGAAAGAACCTTGAATGCGCCAGGTACACTTTCCAATCGTATTGCATGAGCGGGACAAACGGTCTCACATGGTCTTGAACAATTAAGTGGACACTCATCAGGATCAAATTCTGTTAAGGTGGAAAGAAGTCATTTCAAGCATGATTATCAATTAGTTAACTAAAATATCAAACCTTATTCACCTGGATAGTGTTGGGGCAGCAAAAGAAAACACAATAATATGGAGAGAAAAAGAAGAATAAATAAATCAACATGAAAGGACACTAATATTTGTAACGTGGTTAGATATCAACACAGAACTGTCTACGTCCCCAAAAGGAAAATCCACAATGTAAATTTTTCTGGCCAAATTACAAAACATATCAAAGTGTAATATTTTTTCGGCAAAAATTACAAACCAAACTCAGGAAACTCACTATATGAGTTGGTGACACTTCGGCACACATAGTACTAAACTAGGAGATCATTTTTATAAGGTTTTCCTCCCTTCCAGTTTCATAAAACAACAGGTGTGGGATATTGAGAGAATCCCAACAGATAGCAATCATAATTCACATTTTTTTCAAATGAAATAATATAGGACAAGAAACAGGCGACTCATTCCATCAGGAATTAACAAAAAAAAAAAAAATTGGTAGAAGGGAAGATTTGGTTTTCCATTATAATCTAAAGCTGTAATTTAAAAAAGTACCGGCTTTACGGAAATGAAGATCTTGATCATCATTAACACTGATCATAACCCATGGTCTCCTAACAGGTACAATAGCTCTGGCGACCTTAATCCCTTCATTTACAGCTCTCACAACAGATGCTTCAGCAGCACAATCAATGCAATCAACTCCAGCGAGAGTATAAACTAAAGAAAGATTCCTGATATCAACAACATCCTCGAAGCTAGCACCACAAATGAGCTTAACCCAGTTTCCATTTCTTAAAGATTCATCAGGAGAAGTTATTATTGAAGGAACTCCAGTTCTTGATATCAGATTCTTGATTTTTTCAAGGCCTTTCTTCTGGAAACCATTTTGATGATTTTGTAGAAGAGTGAGTGAGGAAGAACAGTATGAGAAGCAGAGGGCCATTTCAATTTGGAACTAGGAACAAGATAATGCTTCTGCCTTAAATGGGTTTAATGGGCTTTTTTAGTTTATGGGCTTATGGGCTTTCAAAGAAATAGTTTTTTAGGGGCCTTATAGTCTTTTAATTTACTTTTTTTTCTTTAATTTATTTTTGTTGGTGTCGTCCTCTATGTATTTGAGTTTTATCTTATGTTTAATTCTCATCACATCATTTCTAATGTAGTTTTTCTACTAACGTGGATGAATTTGAACCATATAATATATTAGACATAGTACATATTTCTTTATTTTATTGTGGGCAATTTCGAATTAAATATCTCTAAATACTTAATTGTTATTAGTGGAGTTATTATTTTGTTGAATAGTTTTGCCATAAATATTCTCTGTAAATGTGTACTCTTAGAATGCATTATATCATGGCATATTTTAGAGACGAAGTTTCTATCAATTATTTATTTTTAATAGTGAATTACAAAATTCATGTACAAGAAATTTTTGAATGCTACTATGTTAGAGTCTTTGATAGGCTATAAATTTTAATTAATACAAGGTAAGAGAACAAACTTGCCTTTATCAAGATTCAAGAATGTAAAAAATGAGCGACAACGTTTCAATTGAGTTATGTGAGACGAATTTGAGTTAGCTTATACTTAGCTTAAATAAAAATTGGAAACCTCAACTCACGCTTAACTCGAAAGAGTTTACAAATATTGCGCTCACGCTCAACTAACATTTTAATGTGAATCAGAGCTAAACTCACGAACATCACGAGCTAAATTTATATTAGAAAAAAAAATAGTGTAGCAATAATAGTAGAATAAAATGAGCCATTAGACTAAATCATAACAATAATTGAAATTTACATAATACAATCATGTTTAATTCTTTTAGCAAGCTAAACTAACACAAATATGACCAAAGATAGAATTTGAGAAAGAGAGTAAATAAACGATGGGTTTTGTAGTTAATTTTTTATAGGTCTTTTTTTAATTAGAATTTATATTATTTTAATTTGGGTGCGAGCTTTAATAAGACTGAGTGAGGTCAAGCTCATACTCAATTGACTCATGCTTAGTTGACTCATGCTTACGCTCATATTTTTTGAGTTATGCGAATACCGAACCCATTGACACCCCAACAAATACGTAGAAATGGCTAAAACTTCATACTCAATGTAGAAATAATAATAAAATATTATATTCGTATTGGAATCGAATTAAATATACGTGTTTTAAAAAATAAATAAATATACATCTTTCTATACCAAATTAAATATTTAGTTCCGTAACGTTGATCATTAATTGTACATTTAATTCATCCCCCAAGTAAGATGGCTTATCTTATCTTCATTCTTTTTTTTTTTGGTTAATTTATCTTATCTTCATTAACTCCCAATACAAGGGAATTTATGGCGCCAAATCTTAGAGAATATTTAATTAATCAATTAAATACTCCATTAAAGCGTTACTTCTTTTCTTCACCATTGGTCTCTAACAAACTTCTTTCGTCACCATCCTAAACTTTCATAATCAACCAAAACATTAATTTTTGTTTTTGTTTAGAGAAATCAAAAAATGTTCAGATCAAATGGAAATCCGAGGTTGGTTTTCAAAAAGATTCATCTTTTATGAATTGGGTTCAAATTCAATCCTAAAAAGATGAGGTTTTTTCCCTGAAATCTATATACTTTTTCTTGCTCTCTTCTTGCACATAATCTATTTGTTGATTTGCCAAGAAGGGTTCTTTTTCTTTTTTCTACTATCAAGAATCTGAAAAGGTTTTTTTTTTTTTTTTCCTTTTTATTACCTGTGGGGCATCCTATGTCCTCATTTTGTGACTTTACCTAGCGCTCGTAGTGTCGGACTCTTACTCGGGTGGGGTCTGAATCCTGGAGCTCTTGCACGTAATTCACAATCTAACAATATTGAGGGCCTGGAGCTCTTTTATGCATGCAGCTATGAGTTTTGATATTCATGTCCTGTTTTTATCTTTTACATATTCTTTGATCATATATATGGTCCATTCTGCAAATATGAACAGCCCCCCAGATTGGAATTCTGATTCTTTTGTGTTAGCTTGTGGTTCTTCAAGTAATGCTACTGACTCCATTGGTAGAATTTGGATTTCAGATTCTCAATTCTTGATGAAATCTTCAGAAAATGCAGTTGTATCCATGGCTGAATCCCAAGATCCTTCTTTGCCTTCAGCTATTCCTTACATGACAGCCAGAATGTTCAAAGTTGATACCTCTTATACATTCAAGATTTCTCCGAAAAATCGCCATTGGATTAGACTTCATTTCTATCCTTCTTCTTACAAGAATTTCAATCTTTCGAATAGCTTTTTTTCAGTAACTGCTGCTGGTTTTACACTTCTTAACAATTTTAGTGCTTCAATTACTGCTCAAGCTCTTACACAAGCATATATTGTTAAAGAATTCACTCTCATGCCGGTTGAATCTGGCACTCTCAGTCTCACATTCACTCCTTCATCTGCATATAATGATTCTTTTGCCTTTGTTAATGGGATAGAAGTTATATCAATGCCACAAATTTTCCGTTCAGCGCCTTTTGTGGGGTTTTCGGATTCGGATCAGCATATGGATGTTGGGAACAATACAATGCAGACAATGTTTAGGCTTAATGTTGGTGGACAGTATATTGCAGCTAGTTATGATTCGGGGCTTAGTAGAACATGGTACGATGATACGCCTTATATATTCAGTGCAGCCTCAGGTGTCACGATTGAGGCTGACAAGAATGTTAAAATCCAATACTCTAAGGGTGTGGAAGAGTATATTGCTCCTGTCGATGTTTATAAGACATCAAGGTCAATGGGATCAGATGCAAAGATGAATTTGAAGTTCAATCTCACTTGGTTGTTTCAAGTTGATCTGAATTACACTTATCTTGTGAGGTTCCATTTCTGTGACTATATACTAACAAAAATTAATCAGAGGGTGTTTGATATTTTGATTAATAACCAAACAGCGTTTCGATCTGCGGATGTGATTGCTTGGTCTAGTGCACCAAATGTGCCAATTTATAGGGATTTTGCAATATATGTGAGTGATAGAAGTGGTTATGACTTGTGGGTCGCGCTGAGGCCTAATCCTGAAATGAAACCACAGTATTATGATGTGATTCTGAATGGTTTAGAGATCTTTAAGATTAACGATGCAAAAGGGAACTTAGCAGGTCCAAACCCTGTACCATCTGCACTACCTCCTGAGGCTGATTCTCAGCAGCAAACACAATTTGAACCATCAAAGTCCCACCATCATGGTCTAATTGTAGGTGCAGCTTCAGGAGCAGCACTTGGATTTACTCTGATTGTTTGTTCCATTGCAGTTCTTAAACGTAAGAAGACAAGTTCTGTCCTAGGAACTTGGTTGCCAGTATATAGTACCAATGGCTCTTCAGGAACCAAGTCGACATTTTCAAGCAGTAGTAGTAGTCGCATTACAAGTATCGGCGGGGGGCTTTGTAGACATTTCACCTTGAATGAGATGAAACAAGGTACAAAGAATTTTCATGAGTCCAATGTTATTGGAGTTGGTGGATTTGGTAAGGTATATAGAGGCTACATTGACGGAAGTACTAAGGTAGCGATTAAGAGATCAAACCCTTCATCAGAACAAGGTGTTCATGAATTTGAAACTGAAATCGACCTACTTTCAAAGCTAAGGCACCTTCATTTGGTTTCTTTGATTGGGGCTTGTGAACAAGATAATGAGATGATATTGGTTTATGACTATATGGCTAATGGTACATTGAGGGAGCATCTATACAAGACCAAAGAACCACTTAATTGGAAACAAAGATTGGATATTTGCATTGGTGCTGCGAGAGGCCTTCACTATCTCCATACCGGAGCACGGTACACTATCATCCATAGGGATGTGAAAACCACAAACATTTTGTTGGATGAAAAATGGGTTGCTAAGGTTTCTGATTTTGGGCTCTCGAAAACAGGTCCTACTATGAACAATCAAACTCATGTTAGTACAGTGGTGAAAGGAAGTTTTGGGTATTTGGATCCGGAATATTTTCGTAGACAAAAATTGACTGAGAAATCTGATATTTATTCATTTGGGGTTGTTCTTTATGAAGTTTTGTGTGGAAGGCCAGCTCTTAATCCTAGTCTTCCAAAAGAGCAAGTTAGTTTAGCAGATTGGGCGATGCGAAGCTATGCTAAAGGTACTCTTGATGAAATTGTTGATCCTAATATCAAGAAGGAAATTGAACCTAAGTGCTTGAAACACTTTGCTGAAACAGCTACAAAATGCTTCTCTGATCATGGGATCGATCGCCCTTCAATGGGACAAGTTCTTTGGAGTCTTGAATATTGTCTCCAGTTACAAAACAATCCAGAGGGATTGGTATCAGTCGCAGAACAAAGAGCCAATGATGCATATGCCATGCACCAGACTTTTGAAAACTTACTGGCAATTGAAGAAGATGAGGAGGAGGATGATGATGAATAAGAAGACATGAATCAACAAGATAAACATTCAAATACATTCTCAAAGCCACAAGGAAGATGGGTGAAGAGTTTCTCACTTCAAAGCTTCCCTACTTTAACTTTGGCTGTTGACATTTTGATTTAGAGATTTGAAGTTTTAATATCTTTGTGAATGAATGCAATTGGAAAATTAGCTCTTTTTTTCCTTTTCTTCTTGATTTAGATTTCAATTAGATGTAAATTTCTTAGTTGAAAAGGTCTGACATGGGAACTCTTCTTATCTTAGCTATCGTATCATTTTGCAAATAAAATCCAAAATGTTTCCTCTGTTAATGTCAAAAACACTACACAAACTGCACACAGAATTACGACCGTGGAACCCACCTCTTATCTCACAAACAATTCAGCTTTTACGTAATTCAAATTTTCTTTCAAATCAAACTCTATTCAATTCGAGTTGCTCTACAAAACCAAAAGCAATTCAAGAATCAAGAGAAACATGCACAATGTTACCCAATATTATTGAAATGACATTTTTGTACAAATGCAAGTTTAATGTTAACTTGTTAAGTCTCAACAAGAAATCAAATAGATTCCAAAACAGATAAAATTTGTTCTGTTCTCTGAATCAAGAACAGAAGAAAGAAGGGTACTTGATTTCACATCACATCTGAAAAGACAAAAGAACCCTTAAAAGTTTTGCTCATTTATATTCTTGGAGAGGGATTCTTTTTCAATTCTCAGCCTCTTCTTGAATTCTGACACTTTTAAGATTGCATCAAAATGGTCCTTCAAGAAGTAAGAGATAACACTGGACCTCTCTTTCTCAGTAGTAAGTTAGATTTTTCAGAGTGAATGGAAGGGACATTCGCAATCAGAAATTAGAGCACACTTACTGCAAAAAGAAACACTAAAAAGTCATCTTTTTCCCCAGACAGAACCCTTTTGACTACTAAAGTTTCTTTGCTTGATTCTCCCTTCCTTTTGAATCCACAAACCAAAATGCTCAAAACCGCATGCCCAAATGAAGGGACCGGTCCATTAGTCCTGATATTCACTCCCCACTAACAACATTTATTCAGCGGGCATGTAGGATTTGCCTTCCCGGGAAATAAACAGGGGATATATCAGTACATTGGTCTTGATCCTACACCCCTCTCATTTATTCAGGGGGCATGTAGTGCCTCTAGGTGTTGTGAGTGAGGGTGTAGGACCAAGGCAAATGGACCAGTCTATCCCTGTTTTCCCACGAGGATTCTTGTTTGAAACTCGCATCTCCTTTAAGCACTATCCTAGACTATGAGTTAGCAAAACTTGGCAGACTTGAATGACAAGGGATACATGAAAGAGTTAGAGTAGGTGAAGCTGATGATTTGGCTAGTTTTCAAAGGCTTTCCTCCATTAATTAAGCAATCATCATAAGAAATTCTCTTGAAAATTGTGGGATTAATCATTCTTGCAGATGCAAACCAACCACAATTGAGGTGAATATTTGAAGGTGGACAACCACCAGAAAGGCAAGTATTCCCAATCTGCACTATGTACTGAGGAATCCCTGTTGTTGAATACCTGCTTTGTGAAATGCTAATATCCCTATCTGTACAAAAACCTGAAAATAAAACCAAAAAAATAAAAAAAAAATTGTCATTTTTGCCCCCCGGGGCGAGCTTGTAGATGACGGTGCCCCTTAAGGTCACATGTTAGATTCTTGACTCTGTGTTGCACATCCCACGACGTACCTCCTCTACAGAGCCCTAAAGAAGGGGTTGTGGCGATGCTCGTGATAGTGCATTACAAAAAAAAATGTTTTCTAACACCATCACGGACAGTGACGAAGACAAGAGCGGGGGAGGCAGTTGCCCTCTAAGATTTTTAAAAATACTATTATATATAATAAATTTATATATATATATTGGAATATTTGATCAAAATCACCCCAAAACATTTTGTGCGACATACAGGATGAAATAAGATGGGAGTGTTTATGCATGAAACAACAGGATGAAATAAATTCTCTTTGGGAAAGATTACTGAATTTGAAATATACCATGTCTCAAGATTTTCCTGTTGGTTAAGTATGTCTTCTGAGGGTCAATTGTTGATGTTATGTTACCATTATTACCATCATTAGTTGAATGGTGCCAAAATTTACCTATGAAAAAAGGAAGCAAGAAATGAGGTTAAGAAAGGTGATCAAGAAAGGAAAGTTCTTGGTGGTTTTTACTTTATTTGGAAACAATAATTTTTTTTACCTGCTTGAAATCCAATGGTGGAGAAAGCAATAATGATGACCAAAAAGAAGATGAATAGAACCAAATGAACTCTGTTCATGATAATGATGATTTTGATCTCAAAACATAAAGTTTCTTCTTTCTTTTTTCTTTTTTCTTCCAGAATCTTGAAGTGTACAACCCAAAAGGAAAGCAATGAAATAAGAGAATTTGATGATTTTAGATTGAAGTGGTGGAGTCTGAAAGGAGTTGTCTTTTCCTTTGTTAGGCTATGATGATGAGAGGGTAGAAGAGACAACTTGACAAGCACTAACGAGCTCAAGTAGAAACAAGTCTATAAGTAGTAGTAGTATGAAGTTTAAGAGAAGCCACCAGTCTGATCACGTGTTTTATTTTTACTTTTTCACATTATATTATGTTCTGAATTATGCCTTTCAACATGAGAGTCGGGTCATTTAGATCGATAATTCGAGTCGAACTTGAATTAGTATTTCAATGTGAGAACGTCGGGTGATATATAAAGAAAAAAATAAATGAAAACGAGCTTTGAATCAAATTTAGACACACACCCTATTTATGTCAAAATAATAATAATAATAATAATAATAATAATAATAATGTAATTTCTTCACTTTTCTACAATAAATTATACTTCTATCCTATTTAAATTCATGTTTTTATGCCAACATTTGTCAGAGTAGCTGATAATGTGGAGTGGCTTTCGACCCGCATGTTGTGTCCCCTTCTCCCAATTAAAAAAAATAAAAAAGTTTACGATTTTAGTACATAACGT
>JAOWBF010000039.1:13379347-13389812 GCA_028566175.1 Vinca major
ATTTTTTAAATAAATAATGATTATCATCGAAATATTTTGTTAAAAATAATATGCACCATTCATTAATATTAGCGTCATATCATTGGGTTAATATAAAAAAAAAAAAATCTTAATTGGTTCTTTGGGTCATTGGGTATCTTTGGTCTATACCATTATAATTTAAACTCACAACTCTTGGATCTCATACTTGGCTTGGATCCTACCCATATAAATTCAGACTTAATCTAAATATTAGAATAGAAAAATCTATCTAGACCCAAATTGAATTTTACAAGTCTAAATCTGTATTCTTGAATCCAATTGACAGATCTAGGTACAATGTCCAGCCCGCTTAGACTCAAACTATACTATGGTCCATTGTTGAATATGTACAATATTTGGTAGATTTCTCAGTTTTTTTTTGGGAGCGGATTTCTCAGTTTTTGGATATGAAACTGATTTTACTTATTTATGACTTACTTAGGAACTGGAATTGGAGTCGATAACCCACAAATTCCTTTTTCTTTTTTAATTTAAATAATGGTGTATGTGCATTATTTAACCGATTAATCTAATTAAAATAATTGTTTTTTTTTTTTTGCATTAACTAACTTGTAACTTTTGGTTGGAAGATTTACCTTGTACTAATATCCATGGATTCAACAAAGGGGTAAAAAAAAAAACCATAACCACATAAACCTTTTTGGGTAATTCTTTATGAAGAAGGATGATCAGACATAAGAAATAGTTTAGTAGTGGATTAATTGAAGTAATCCTAACTCTGATAGAGTAAGGGTGAGAGTTCAAATTTCATAAAAGAGTTTAAATTTGATTACGTATATGTATTAGTGTACACACGTTTATGAATCTTTGCTTTATTAAGATATATCGTAACTTACATTTATTTCCTCTACGAAGCCTCTAGAGGCATGAAAATAGGAGGCTATGAGGTAGAGCCGGCCCATAAGTGGGTCCTGCTTCTGTCAGTGAAGTCAATAATATATTTTTGTGCGAGAAGTGAAACTTAATCCAACTGGCCGTAATTATCTCTAGGGATGGGGCGGTTGGAGGCTCATGATGGAGGATGACAAGGTCTTAAAACCACAATAGAAGAGAGATTGCCATACTAGTTTTATATTTTATCAAACAGATGCAATCATGTTCATACTTTGAAAGATTGCCATACTAGTTTTATATATTATCAAACAGATGTAACGTGGCTAAACTCAGATTCAAGAAACAGTTCAAACTACAATAGAAATGGACATGAAATGATGTGAAGTTATTAGCATCAACAACCCAAATCATGAAGAAGTTGCAAAATTTGCTGGACTATCATCAACCCATGCCAATACCATGTGTTTGGTATTGCTTCCCAATGAGAAGAAAGCAGAAAAAATAAGTGATTTTTTCTTTTTAAAAAAATATATAACATTTTTAGCTCATTTCTTCAATTTTTTTTAGTTGAAAAAAGTTTGGGACCACCACATGCCCATGCATGTTGTGAAAATTAACTCATATAAGTGATTTTAATCTTCCTTAGACACTCAACGTGAGATTTTATATTTCAACACTCCTCAAATCGAGGTGGAAGTCAATTCAAGACCCGCCGCCTTTTTTGGGTCGTACGGGGACAATTAAAACCCACTTGGGCATTATAAGCCCACACATCCCGCTAAGGATCTGTTATGATATCATGTGGAAATTAGCTCATAGGTCTCCCTATCCTCTCAACTCTCAAACCAATTGGCATTGAGAGGTGTTAACACATGAGCTTATAAGTTGTTTGGATTTTCTTTAGACACTCGATATGAGACTTTATATTTCAACACATGTCCTTATGACAATTAGTCTGTTACGGAGAATTAGGGGTGGAATTGGCCGGTCCCATCTCCCACACACAAAAGTACACATTTTGCCCTGCTGGTAGAAGTGAGTCCTGCTTCTTTAAGTTGGGCCAATAATGTATTTTTGTGTGTATAAGATGTGACCGGAATTTTTTTTGGCGATTTCATCCTTACTTACACGCTTCTTTATATCACCTATCAACACTTTTCTCACATCTCCAGTCGATTTGATCACATGACCTTTATGAGGAAATGCGAAATTCTTACCAGCCAATTTGTTGTCTCATTTCTTTACTAAAAATATGAAATATAATGCCCTTTTGAGTCCCATTTTGTCAATTAAAGAATAATATTTCAGAGAAGGGCTAGTCTATAATAGACTCAATAAATGGTTATGTTATCTTCTCAAGTTGGCTGCATTGAAGTTTTCTCATGTGCCCCATCATGTTTGTTTGAATTTGGCACAACCCTTTGTTGGCAGACGAGAAATTAAAGTCATCTTCTGTAAATATGTTAGAGAATGATGAAGTTTCATGTATCAAAGCCAAAAAGATCTCCAAGATTTGGGGTGTTTCTTGTTGTACTCCTAACCATTTTTGTTAATGTCCTAGAAAGAAATGTCTTAAATATTACTATTGACTGCCATGCTATGCCTTAGCTCATTCAGTCTTTTTTTAATATATAGAGACATAGCCGTAGGACCGCCCGGATCTCAGGAGTGAATCGAAAGTTGTTTTTACATTGGATCTCACCCGAATCTCCCATCAAACAAAAAGGGTGAATGTGAATCTCATCTCACATGGGATAATTCTGAAAGTTCTGACCGGTATATAAGCATGAGACTACTTATCCACTATCATATCAGGTTATCTCTTTTGGCATAGTGAGTTCGGTTGCCAAGTAGATGATTGTGAGTGTCGACAGATCCATGTATTGCATTTCGGGCCCCAAACACAGGGCGAGACAGCGAAGGATTCCTATTTCAGTTGTTTTATTCAACGATTGACCAAACAAAAATACTTTTTTTGCTAGGTATAATGCGTTGGACATAAATCCAATTTTTCAAATTTTGAAATTCCTTGGAATTTCTTTTTACCCTTCCTGGTGGTATCAAAACACCGCTATGTTAGGATATCTTACCTATTTTTCCAGGAAAATATTGGAAGTAATTATCAACGACACTAACTTTCCTTGATAGCTCTTTTAGCTGCTTAGCTCTCATGGGTTGGTGAGGACTCTGCTGGCTATTCAATGACTTCCTTCGCCTTAGTGTCGAATTCGGTACCTATTATTTCAAGTTGTAAGTATTTGCCAACTACGCTAACCTTCCTTGATTAGAGCTTTCATCTGCTTAGCTCTCATGGGTTGGTGAAGAATCTGCTGGCTATTCAATGACTTCCTCTACCTAACTCAGTCCATAAAATGGTAATTCTCCCATGCAAACTCCAATTGTTTTGTTATCAAATTAAACATCATTGGCTAATAGAGCTTCATATCTCTATAGTCATTGTCTAATTAGCATATGGTATTGAATTTAGTTGTCATAAAAGTAGTTCAAGAAATTTAAATTTCAAACATATGGTATGCCATTTAATATCAGCCCATAACTCTACTAGTTACAAAAGAATTAAAAAGCACAGAAGCCTTAAAGATTGGATCCTATATTAGTTCAGCTCCTTTCTTGAACTAAGGGGGAAGATTGAATTAAGATAATATAGGCTTCTTTTGAGGCCTTATATCAAGTCTTTTTCCAATCCCAAATGGATAGTACATTTTGCAGGAGAATTACAAGAAGGGCTTTTTTAACCATCATCTTTATATTATGGTTGAAAGTCTGTTTGGCTCAAGATGCTCCTCCTCCTGTTTTTATCTTTGGAGATTCTTTAGTTGATTCTGGCAACAATAACTACATTGAATCTCTTTCAAAAGCCAATTTTGTACCCAATGGTATCGACTTTGGTCAGCCTACAGGTCGATACACCAATGGTCGAACTATACCTGACATTGTAGGCAAGTTTTTCCTCTTCAATACATATGGGATTTGGCTCCTCTCCCGTGCTTTAAAACACTAGACAATATTTCTTTTTCACGGCGGAGACTGATTGGCAGAATCTCTACAATCGAATTTGCACTCGAGAGGAGCCTAATCCCTGCATATGATCAAAGCTATATGCTCCTTATCTTATGTGCATGATTTTGTATTTTTTCCAGGAAGTGAAGTTGGTTTAAAGAGGTTTATTCCTCCATACTTGGACCCAACAACCTCAGGCTCAATTATTCTGCAGGGTGTCAATTATGCTTCTGGTGGAGGAGGGATTTTCAATAGTACCGGAAAGATTTTCGTAAGGCCTTTTTTATTATTTCGAGTCAGAAAAAAGTGTTGTATCAATTGTATTAAAAGACATTTACTTCCTCGTAACATTGCACTAAACAATATTCATTTGGTACTACAGGTTGGTAGGATCAACTTGGATGCACAATTGGACAATTTTGCAAATAACAAGCAAGATATAATTGCAACAATTGGTGATCAAGCAGCAATGAAATTGCTTGAAAATGCATTTTTCTCAGTAACAATGGGTGCAAATGACTTCATTAACAACTATCTGACTCCTGTTGTCTCCAAACTTGTGCAAAAATTAGTCTCCCCAGAAACCTTTGTAGCAGAATTGATTTCAAGATACAGAATCCAGCTTACGGTAAGATTCTTTTTATTCTGTTTTTTTATATGTGAAACGGGGATACAAGTATCAAACACGGAACCTAGATTTAAAGTTTTGGATGGTCCATAATACAATGTACTACTATTTATAACAAGTTTTACTTTGTGAATTGGGGTGGGTCCCCAACTTATAATTTTCTCTGATGTTCAAGGCAATTATTATATAATATAAACATTGTAACATAATTTTTCAAAAAATGGGGTGCCTTGCAAAGCTATGAAGGTAGGAATGGACCGGTTTATTGATCATGATTTATTTTTAACTCACAATATAAATTTAGTGGGCCCTTACTTTATATGCATGGGGACGGTTCTGTGAGTGAGTGTGAGACCAAGACCAATAAATCAATCCATCTCCATTTTTTTCTTGCAAAGCTTGTCTGTCCGTATCTATAGTTTATGATCGGAAATGTTGCGCCAACTGCACTAACCTTCCTAGCAGTCCTCCTCTAATCAATGTTTCAAGATACTGGTTGGTTAGCATTATTATATTCTTTTTTTTCATCATTTTTTTTTTTTGGGGTTATATATGCTTGAATATTTCTTTCAGAGACTATACAATATGGGTGCAAGAAAGATTGTAATTGTGAATGTGGGGCCAATTGGATGCATACCATACCAAAGGGAAATCAATCCATCTGCAGGAAATGATTGTGTTGACCGTCCTAATCAACTTGCTCAAATGTTCAACAGCCAATTGAGAGGTCTTGTAACTGAGCTTTCTTCTAATCTCAAGAGTTCAAAGTTTGCCTATGCAGATGTTTATCACATTGTTGATGATATAATAAAGAACTACATTCCTTATGGTAAGCAAATTAAACCTAATCTCATATCTCATTTCAAGCAGAATTTACATTTCCTTCCTTTCATTTATCTCGACTGGTTTTTAAAACGCAAAACAATGTACTTACTTTTTTTTTTATTTGGGTCTCACATTTTCTCTCACAAAAAGGAGACATTTAAATTTCTACTATTCTGAAAACAACTTCTTCCAAGGATAACCATTCCAAACGCACCATAAATGACCACTTTTGGTGTCAATGCGAATACCCGCTTCTATTTGCACGTGTTCACATAAACTATTCACCTATTTTTCTAACTGTTGGATTGAAATTTAATAGTTAAGATTGTGTTAGCACGTATTACTAAAAACGAGTGTCGACCTGTAACCTACCATTGAAATAACATTGTACAAGAACTTTCACATCCTCAATTTCTTTGTAAGATGATGTTTTACAAAAACTTGTAAAATCATATACAAAGTTTTCATTAATTGACTTTCCAATAGTCAAATTTTAACAAGAAGTTTTGTGTTGAACAGGATTTGACAATGCAAATTCAGCTTGCTGCTATGTTGCTGGGAGATTTGGGGGGTTAATTCCATGTGGGCCAACATCTAAATTTTGTGCAGACAGATCAAAGTATGTGTTTTGGGATCCATACCATCCAACAGATGCAGCTAATTACATCATAGCCAAGCGTTTACTTGATGGTGATTCCAATGATATTTGGCCTGTCAATATTAGACAATTGCTTAGTTCTTGAACTATTTATAGAGAAGGCCAACGCAATTAATGCAACGCTTTTTACTCATAATTGTAGTTCCGGATTCAATACCTCGGATAATTAATTTTTTTTAAAGTATCAGAGAAGAGATCATACAAGGATGGTGAAACAAGTGAAGTGAAGACTACATATATAGTTTCTCCATTCAAAACTAAATACTACCATTGCTTAATGCTTATTATACCTAGCAAAAAAATAATACTATTGCTTATTTATGGAGGGAGGATTTAATATATATATGTTTTATAATTCTTATTTACGTTCTCAAATGCAATTTGTATTTGAACAATTTAGCAAAAAATACTTTCTTGTGTGTAATTGAATAAAATAAATATATGAGAACACTTGGCTTCTCAAATGTTGCACCAAGAAACTTTGGATTCTTGCAAAATTCTTCTCTTTGCATTAGTTTAGTTTGCTAGGATGGATCCTTACACCATTTATAGATGCTTAGAAGTAAAAGATGTAGGAGGCAAGTACTAAATTATAAGGACTATTAAATCCATTTTCTTTTATATTACTTCAAATGAAATTTAATGATCATAAAACTTATTTTTATTATTGGAAAATAGTTATTCTTAAATGTTAGATCGAAAAATAACTATTAATATGATATTAAGGGTAAAAAGTGCTAACGCCTACCTAATTTTTCTCGATTTGCTTTTTTATTCTGAACTAAAAAATGTAAAGTTTTTAGCCCTAAACTTTTCAGGAGTATTGATGTTGCCCTTCAATCTATTTCCGTTGTTAAATTTGGATATAATGAGATCACGTGACTTTCACATGACCGAACTCCGAACTCATGAAAATTTTGGGAAATATGTGAAAAAATGGGAAAGTCTGGCACACTCCTCTCACATAATTCCAAACAGGACCCGCACATGACCCCACATGCAGGGTAGGTCCCGCAGGCCTCCATGTTTCACAGGTACCCACAAGGTCCATCCCATAGGAAATTTTTCCTGAAAAAACATAAGGAAAAGAGAAAATTTGTTATGCATATGAAAGACTAGTTTTTTATTCAATTAGCGTTTTTTGTAAGGGCAAACACCTGTTTTCCCCCCAAAATGTCCCTGAATTTGATCATATAGTCATACTTCAACCATATTTAATAGCGAAATTGAATGGCAGAGACATAATTAATACTAACTTTATATTTTTTAATTGAGGGTCAAAAATTAAAATCGAGACAAATTTAAAAGACGTAGAAACCTTTACTCTAAATATTAATAAAGTGATAAATAAAACATACACCAACAACCAATATTTTCTAACTCGTACATCAAAATAAATAATAAAAAAAAAAAAGAAAAGGAAAAAAGAGAAGAAAGTTTTGAGCTTCTAGTGCCCAGTTGATTTGCCAATTCACCTTTAACACTACACTAGCATAGGAAGGATCCAGCCCATATGACAAAAAGTGTGGAACAATTAGTAAATATCCAGAAGTAAAGGACCATATATACCATTTTGAAAATAATGGGTCCATTTTCGAAAATTTCCAAATTTCACTCAATTGAATCAGTCGCCTTCTTCCTCACTGAAACCCATAGACTCTGAAGTCAATAACCAAAGGCTAAAATCCCTACGATTATAGAAGATTCACTGAACTGAAATCTCATTTCAACAAGATGCGAATTGGAATTGGAATTCGAACCTCTTTGTTAGCAGCGGCGATTTTTTTTATATTGAATTTGTTTGTAGAATCAGCGCCTCAAAAAGCTTATACAAGGAGAGACCCAGGGCATCCGCAGTGGCATCATGGAGCTTTTCAGGATGTTAAGGATAGTGTTCGATCTGATGTTCGTGAAATGCTCCATTCTCGTGCTGAGGTAGATTTTTCTGTGAATTTTTATAATCCGATTACGAAATTAGGTTTAACATTTCTTCTTCTTTTTTTTATGCAGTTTAAGATGATATTGTTTCTTCTTTCGGTTTGAATTTTTAAGCTACCTTGCTGACTTTTTGGTAATTTGTGGAGTATAATAAAGATATGAATGTATTTTTTATTTTTCTTATTCGGAATTTGTTTAAGCAGTACTAGCAAATGTGGATTGAAATGAATAATCTGTTAAACTCATCGCGGTTTAATCTCAAAGTTGAAATGAATAAGGTATAATTAGGTATGTTAGGGAGTGGTGCAGAAAGTGTTAAAGATGACCTGGTGTGGTTTTTTTGTCAATTTTTAATCCATTATGAAATTAGGTTTTGCATTTATTTAGCTGAAAATGATTTTGTTTCTTCACTTGGTCTGAATTTTAATTTTGAAGCTTCTATGCTGATTTTGATAATTTATGGAGCTTAAAGATATGAACATAATTTATTTATTTTTCTTATTCGGGATTTGTTCAAGTAGTAATAGAAAATGTGGATTGAAATGAGTAATCTATTAAACTCATCGTGGTCTAGTCTCAAAGTAGAGAAGCCTTAGTTCTGATTATCATGTCTGTTATTGTAAAACTAAATTCAACTATGCTGGATGTGTTACTCTGTGGAATTGGTTCTTTATTTGTTTGATTACGAAATGTGAGCTTGGTTGGATTGTACTATTTCTAATTACAAGTGCATGTGCAGGTTCCATTTCAAGTACCTCTTGAAGTAAACGTAATTCTCGTTGGTTTTAATGGTGACGGAGGCTATAGATATATGCTTGATTCTCAGAAGTTGGAGGAGTTTCTGAGAGTCAGTTTCTCGTCTCACAGGCCTTCATGCTTGGAGACGGCGAAGCCTCTTGATATCGAGCATCATATAGTCTACAATGTGTTTCCAGTAAGCATCTTTTTGCTTCATTTTCTGGGATGTCCTCCTAACACGCTTGATAAATTCATAGTTTGAGGACTTTTCTTGTATTTTGTAGAGTACCGACTTCACTATCATATTAGAGGTCTCCAACCACGAATATTACTGCGGCAAATGTGTTCCACTGCATAAAATAGTTTTCTAAAGTTAAATGGTTCCATACACATCTTCTGGTTATACAATTTCCCTTGATTTGCGTTTTAGTATGCAGTGCAAGTGGTTCACAAAATGTCACCCTAAGGTTAAGAGTCAGGTAGCGACCTCAGATTATTATAAAGAATTTTGGAAGAGAGTTTAACATCATTGTCTTTTTAGACGTGACATTACACATGTTTGTTACTCTGTTACTCAGATGCAGATTATCGGATACTTGTGTTTCAAACTATTGTATCTTGGAAAGATTCTACTTTAGCTTGCAATGCGTATATCTTCCATATTCTAATTGTAGCTTTCGCATATGCAAATTTGTTTTGCTAATAATAAAAGCAGGAAAAAATGAGGAATATAGATTTATTTGCAGAAACCTTTTGTTAAATTTGTGTTCATAAGGTAAAATATTGAAACTGTGAAAGGAATTTTAGTGCTCCCTACATCCTTACGTGTTTCATCTAACTTATTGATTTGACTGAAGTCACCTCTCTCTACAGGTTGGACAGCCGGAACTTATTTCTCTCGAGAAAGCACTGAAAACGGCATTGGTACCTGCTGGCACTGGCAGAGAGGTAAGAACCTTTGGTGACAACAAAACCAGTTTTCATTTTGGCTCCTCTCAAGATAATTTGTAGTTTTTGTGAATAGACAGATTCTTAGTTGGTTTTCCCTTGCAGTCCGAGTTTGGAAGGGAGGTCCCTTTATTTGAGGTGGAAGCAACAGCTGTTGAACCAGAGTTTCAGAGGCTATACTCCTACCTTTTTGACTTGGAGAACAGAGAATATTCTGTAGAAGAGATGGATAGACCTT
The DNA here is from genome assembly GCA_028566175.1 of Vinca major. Classification (NCBI taxonomy): domain Eukaryota; kingdom Viridiplantae; phylum Streptophyta; class Magnoliopsida; order Gentianales; family Apocynaceae; genus Vinca; species Vinca major. Next base: position 13,389,218 of record JAOWBF010000039.1, read on the forward strand.
GGCCAAATGCAATCTTTATTGTTAATTTTGACAAGGTATTCTTGTCTCACAGTATCATGAATAAATTAGGTGTGAAATTATTTTTGAAGTGCACTTTCAGCAATAACTGAGTTCACCGACGGAGCAGAGTGGGGGTTATCATTCAGCAGTAACCCAAAAGTTATCATTCGAGAGTTTCTGATGGATTTCAATAAGTAGCAGAAGTTTAACACAAATATGGTTCATCTTTTTTACCAGTGACTGGGTCCAAGTATTTGACTCTCTTATTTTGATTTATGTTGTTTATTTACAGGTAAGAATTGATCCCAGGAACAAGGATATTGATCTTGATAATTATGGTAGAATCTCACAGCTCAATGAGGAAGAGATGAAAAAACAAGAGGGTGATTATGTTTATCGTTATCGTTATAATGGCGGGGGAGCAACTCAGGTTTGGCTCAGTTCTGGCAGGTATAGCTGCTTGCACTTCTTTGACAGAAATCTTTTGGTCTCAAACTGAATCATATATTTCTCATTCATGTTAATGTAGACACTGTCAAAATTTGAAATATTGGGATCAATTAGGCATTCTAATATAGTGAAATTGATGTGTTGT
>JAOWBF010000039.1:13450814-13463140 GCA_028566175.1 Vinca major
ATGTAACTAATAAGAAAAGGCAAGAAAAATATTTTTAAAAAAACCCTACAAAATGCAGACATTATAATTGTGGAAATCTAGGTCATATAGCAAAAGATTGTAAGCTACCAAAAAAGAAAGAATTAAATGAATTGAGCTATAAAGAATTAATAAATATAGAAATATTACATGTAGAAAATATAGAATTAAGTGATTCAGGGATTTTTAAAAATACTACTAGATATAGTAAATTTTATATGTAGTTTGGAATATTTTATCAGTTTTGTCCTCCAAATTTTTTTTTATTATTTTTATATTTAATTCGACATATTATTACAGTTTCACCCCTCCAACGCTAAATTCCTGGCTTCGTCCATGAGGAAGAGGGAAGCTGAAAGAAGGTTTGGACTGAAAAAGAAAGTGTGATATAGTTATTAGATTCTATGTCTTGAGCAATCAATGTCTCTACGTCTACTTCTTGAACAATCATCGGGATATTTATTAAACACCGATGAGAATATGTTCATGTTAACGACCGTGCAAAATATTTTTATTGATTCATTTATTAGACTATAACTTGTGATTAAAGCTTAATTTATTAAATTGGTGTTGTATATTTTTCAAAAAAAAATTCTGGCTTTTTTTTTTTTTTTTTTGGGTAGGATTCAAGATAAAGAGTACGCGGAAAAATCTTATAAACAAAAAGTAATTTAATGACTTTTATTAGGCAATTTAGTCAAAAGTAGATCCTTACATTTTTTAAAAAACATATAAATTTTTGTCAAAAAGATACAACGAAAACCAAAATTTTAAGCAACATTTCCTTGTGACCCCCAATTTCTAAAGCATTTCAAGCCCCAATTATTAGAATTTTTATTCCCTATCATTGCAATATTTTTATTTTGAATATCAATTTCTTCTAAAAAATAATTTACTTTTACGAAACTTGTTCTGAGTAATCTTAGAAAGGACTATAGGTTTTTCCTCTCATATTTGGGCCTATCCATCCTATCAATGGACTTTCTACAGTTCACATATTTTCGTCTTAAATGTTTGTTTGGGCCTTCAAATGAAGATGGGCATCATCTTATCCAACATGCGTCCACTATTTCAAGTACTTATATATCATGTCGAAGAATGTTAGTATACTTTTTTTTTTTTTAGGTTAGAAAGTTTGGCGTTGTAGTTCGGTGTCAAACCTAGAATCTTTCAATCGTGTGCATAAGACAACCCTATTGGGTTATAATCTTATTGATGAATGTTAGTATACTTGAGTACTTGACACAAGTAGAAAATGGAAGCATCTTTAAAAAAAAAAAATCAACACATAACGATTTCTTATAAATGAATTTGACAGAGAATTTAAAATTAGCGGGAAATTGGATTATAGATCCGACTCATTGGTCTAAAACTTATGTTCCTTTTATAACTTTTAAGGATTTAGGTGACTCAATTTTAGGACAGTTATTATAGGACTGTTTTTATAAATCTTTCGGCTCTCACATGAATTGAACGGAGGCTACATATGCAGGCTAATTTATGTGAGAGAGCGGTAAAACTAGTCCACAATAACGGTACTATGATTGAATTGTCTGTGAAACGGTCATAAACCAACTTTTTCATGCGCATGCACGTAGCTACTCATTTTCTGTTTCTTTTACACGTTATTTCCCTCCTTGGAGATGGTTGAGGGTGTCATAAGATTTCCTCATCAAAGAGTTTGAGTACATATATGCTTCCATATGATATTATTTTGTATATATCCAATGTGCAATCGTTGTTCTTTCAGCACGTGTAGAAAATATCTCATTTATGGGATGAGTTGATTTGATATCTGAGTATCGTTTGTCAAATAAACATTTGTTCTCTGTGTGCAGTATGTTCTTAATTTGTACGAAAAAACTGATATTAACAACCATTAGATAAAAAAAAATCAACAACGGAACAGATATCCTATGTTGTATGTGCGGAAAAACACATGTTCAACAATGAATCGGCATTGATGTGCTACAGATAGCTGAAATCTCCAAAATCTGAATAGTTAGAACAACCCCCAAGAGCTAATGTCATTTCTGATTTAGCAAAACAAGACCATTTCAAAAATCTCAAGAAACCATTTTTGAGTACTGATATCTCAATCATATGTGATTAGGTAAAATTAAAAAAAAAAAAAACTTAAAAGAGTAATTGTGTACTAATATATGTGTAGGGATGTGATGCATCTGTTTTACTGGATGATACACCAAGTTTTGTTCGAGAAAAAACTGCAACTCCAAACTTGAATTTTTTAAGAGGATTTGAAGTCATTGATGCATCAAAGAAGATCTTGAATCTCTGTCTAACATTTTCTCTCGATAGTATAGAAATTATTATACCGCGTCTTATTATCCGTCTCAATATTAATATTTGAGTCTCCCTATACCCCGACTATACAATTACACAAGGGCGCTAGAATTTATGAAATATCATATTTTCTACTGAAAAAAAGTTTGTTTTTTTCCTTAAATGTCCTAATTTAAAGAGCAAGACATTTAGAGAGTAAAAAATCTTGTGTAGTTGATCATAGTGTTGCTCAAGGCTGAAAGTCCTAAATTACGAGTCAATATTGTCATATCAGTTTTAATTAGTCCTAGAATTATTCATTGGCTAAAAAATCGAGTGAGATACTCGACTGCTGAGAATTGCTCTGTGTCTCCCTTTGGGAAGGTGCACATACATTGGGGAAAGCTCGTTGCTCGACGTTTAGTGTTTGGAGTTCATTCTGTCGCTGCAGCAACTATGCACACTCTGGCCAACTCAAACACAACCTTAACATTGTTTCTCCAACCACATTCGACACTCGGTACCATGTTAATCTTCTTTCTGGTGAAGGTTTGCTTACATCACATCAGGATCTCGTATCTGAAGATGATCATGGTTGTGTCGTTTGTTGAAGAGTCCTTAGCATTTTACCAAGAGTTCAAGAAATCTATGCTCAGGATGGGTAGTTTACTACCCACTACTGGAGAAATTGGCGAAATTCGGCAGGGTCCCAACAAATGTTTCCTTAGATGGCTTTATTCCTTGCTGAAAATGTAATGCTAAGATTCTACTACGAGGTTATTGCTAGAAAATATGATTGAATAGCGGTTCTCCCTCTGGGAATTCTAGTATAGCTGTTCTCCCTCTGGGAATTCTAGTAAACTTGGCTGAACGTAAGGTTGCTTGTTCCAAGCTTTTGGGAAGCCTGAATTAGCAACCTGCGTTCCTTACTGAAATTAAAACTGGAAATGCAATGGTAAACTCTACAAACAATGCGCGTACAACACAACCAGCTTATGCATACAACCCTAAATCGCGCGATGTTTTTTCAGCTAATAATCATATCTGATGGGTTGAATCAAACCTTATAACTTTGAAAATGTATGTATACAAACAGCACATAAGAATAGTAAGGGTTGGAGTATCCAACACATAATGTCGACATAAAGGTCTAGAAGTAACATGTAATCCATCGGCTAATCCCCAGAAAATCCTTTTTTGTCCAGCTAGACCGTGTCTGCTTCCCATTCAGGCATCAAAAGAACCAGCACGTCGAATTCCAACTCACTTGCCCTTGGGTTCAACTCCCTGTAGGATCTAATTTCATTAGTATAAGAAGTAAAAGGCAGAACGGGAACGTTAAGGTATTAATAATTCATTTATATTTGCTCCACTCAGCCTTCTTATATTTGCTCCACTCAGTTAAAAATATTTGCCATCTAACATACATGATCAACTAGCATTTATCCGGAAAGTTAAAGACATAAATCGAGAAGCAGGACAGTATTCCTTTTTTCTTCTGTTGGGGCAGGAGGGGGGAACGGGAGTTAATTATAATGAACCTGACTGAAGATCTCAATTCGATTCTTTTATCTGAAGAAAATAACAACAAAGACTTGGAAAAAGTGAGTAGAAACCTGCAGGCCTATTTTTCCACATCCAATCCTGATTGGTTGATGGACCCTGAAAGTCGAGAGCATTGCATTAGTATGAGTTAAATGTAAAGGTCTAAGCACATCAAACAGAAAAGTTCTACCTGCTGCATGCGCGTCTGATCGTTCACGGAGCCAGCGGCAGCAGGTAACTTTGAGTAGCCAAGTTCCTAGAGAAACAAAATAAAGTTGCAAATTGTTAGGAGTTTCGAGATTTTACTATCACCCCGTCCTCAAAATCTTAAGAAGCAATAAACCCATTCACATTCTTATTATCAATGCGAAATTTCCTCTTCGTCAAGTATATTCCTTAATGACCAATAACTAAGTAAATTAATTGCTCAATGTTTTTAAACAAAGATTGCAAGTATATGTAGTGGTAAACCACCCATTTACAAACAAACATAAACTAAGCCGTCCTCCTTTCTCATGCTAAATGCTACTTCTGTGAATCCTTCATCTGAATAGAAATGCTCCACAACAATATATAAAATCAAGTAGTGACTAACATAAAAGTACCTGTAGATTTTGGGGACCTCTAACTGCAGGAACCTGATACTGGTGTTCAAAAACAATGAAGATAAGCGAAAAAACATCTACACAAGTAAAGTTGGAAAGTTGTAGAGAACAAATGCTGACCAGTGAAGGGTGAGAAGATTGTTGTAACATTTGAGGAGGACGAAACTGGGAATGCATCTGCAGCTGATTTGGCACCTGCTCCAGATGAACATGGTTGGTCAAAGGGTTTTGAGGCTGAGACTGCATCTGAAGCTGTTGGACAGGGGGTTTCTGCTGCTGCTCCTGTTGCTGTTTTTCGTACAGTAGCAACTCTTCTGGTTTCTCCCACTGCAAGTTCGACCACAGTCACTCAGCACATTGTAAAAAAAGGAAAAATGCTTAACCGAAACACACATGAAGCCAAGAAATTTACTTTGCTCTCCCCAGTAGAACTGCTGTAATAGTATTTAAATCCATCTGGAGATGTGTGCTCAGTCCAGTTTGGTTTAACAGGAGCTGAAGTCCTGGCTATTGAAGGACCAGCCGAAGTAGGAGTAGCAGCAGGTACTCCACCGGGTTGAACAGCAGGGGTATTGGCAACTGTTTGTGGCACATTTCCCGCCCAAGGAGTCTGTATAGAAAAGAATAATTCTCAATGCATTACTCAAGTACTCGGTAGAATGTAAAAGTTCTTGCTCAACATCCAAGAAAATAGGTTAAAAAAAATTTAGCCAAAATAAAAGTTGTATGTGATGCCAGTAGAGTAGAGCCAACTGTAAGCCAAGAGTTCAACACTCGATGCAAAAGGAATGTGAAAATGCAACTTATTATACCAACAAAACAAGAATGAAATGACCACAAACCATCCAAAATAAAACAAAATTAGATCTTTAGTTCACCCCAGGATAGATAGATCAAGCTTGTGATGAATAAGGTCTATCGGAGAAAGAGTAGTGAAAAAGACTTAGCAGTGGTGAACATTCAAGAACATGTCAGGCTGGCAACAAAAGTCCCCACCAAAGGTTAAGTCCTAGTAGAATGATGGTTATAAATGCTCATTCAAGAGCAGATAACTTTCCCGCATGGGGAGAGAGAGAGAGAGAGATCCTAATGGGCCTAAACTGTAATACCTGCTGCTTTGTTGTCTGCAGACCCTGCTGTGCCATTAAACCAGGATTTGGTTGCATTAACTGCAGTTGTTGCTGAAGCTGAGAGAAAGCTTGTTGCGATGACTGAAAGCTTGCCTGTAGAGTTTGTGTCTGTTGTGACAGCAGCTGAGCTAACTGTGACGGAGATGGATGATGAGGTTGAACCAATTGCTGCTGTGGATTGCCCATTGACATATTAACTGATTGTGAATGAGTATTAACAGAAGTTTGTGCCGTAGCAGGAGATGCGTTCTGCAGACCTTGCGCCTGGGAAGCAGAAAGCTGCCCATTCATACCATTCAACTGTTGTGATGGCAATGCCTGATTAAAGGTATTTTGACCAGAAGAATAAGACATCTGTAATTGATTAGTGGGTCCAGGTGGCGGACGAAAAGTCTGTGTCTGAGCAAAAGATGCTGTAACTGGATTTTGGGACTGCAGGGAAGGCGGCAAGTATTGTGGTGACTGAGCTGGCTTCTGCAGTGGTGATATTTGATTGACAGCATATGGGACTTGCGGCAAAGACTGATTATAGTCATGAAACAAGTTTAATAAGACAGGGCGGAAAACAACAGCTACCTATGAAGACATAAGAATGAGAGAGCACAAATCTGCAATCAGGGGAAATCTACGAATACATACCGATTGAGTCATTGTAGCAGATGAAACTGCAAGTCCTGGATTTGAGCCATCATTTTTACCAAAGCTGCCTGGAATTGTACCCTAGATGCTCATGGAAAAAGGAGGGATCAGAAATATTGTGAACATGATAAAATGACAGAACTGAAGATGAGTGCTTCTGCAGGGTCAAAAGATGCACTGTTAAGACATGTATTACATAATAGATGAATCATAAAATTATCCTGCAAATCAAATGATAAAAATAAAGTAGTTTCTATGATAAAAAACAGCAAAACAATGAGTTGATTATTTTTCTTACCGGAGTTGAAGAGACTCCAGAACCACCAGATCTGGGAGGAAACTGATTCCCAAGACTATGTGGTCCAGCATTATGAGGTTGCCCCAAGTTTTGGGGACTCATAATCTGCCAAGCGTTTGGCGGGATTTGGCCATGCATGGATTCACCAAGGCCTGATGCTGGTCTGTACAGATAGCCTACTTAGTTGAAACCAGCAGGACGAAGAAATTCAAATTCGAAGAGATCAAAGATGAATTAATACCTAATCCCTGGTGCAGGGAAACGATGCTCTAATCCAGGGTCACCATGTGTGGGAGGAACTCTGGAAAAGAAGAACAGTTAGGAAACATGATAGGTGACTTCGATAAACTAAAAGGAAAAAAGGATGCCAACTATTGAACATAGTGACCAAAGGTTTGATGGAACAGGCAGTCTGTAGTCGCTTCGGATCCGCAAAAAAATACACGCGAAATAAATTCATAAAATAAGACATAATTGCAAAAAGATACCTCTCACCAGCCCGTGGCCTCTTAGGATCCGCAAACCGAACAATTAATGGTTGATCACAACCCTATGATGCAGAAAAGAGAAAGAAGATGAAATAGATTTCAAGGAGATCGGAGAAGAGTATAGACAGGACGCAAAACACGTACTCTCATTGTGTATGTTCCATTAAGAGCATTTATGGCTGCCAGTGCCATCTCTTTATGAGAATATTTGACAAATCCACAGCCTTCAAAGGAAAAACTTAAGAAATTAACGATAAACGAAGCTTATGCACAAGAAACTCATGCAACTAAATATTTTACCGAATAATTCAATAACTGGTCAAGCTATGAAAAGCAAGAAGATTGAGATACTAATCAAGCTAAGAAAACTCAATTATCAAATATCACAGATATACAATTTCATTAAGTAAACATGGGTTCTCGACATCTTTGGAACCGCCTCTCTTAATTTTTTTAAATTGCTCAGGGGAAAAATCCATGCACAACTTTCACTCTAAAAGGCATTCTTAACTTTCAGCTGCTTTCAAAAAGCCCCCATGTCATTGCCTTTTAAAAACAGTTTCTCGGCTTTTTAACCTTAAGAGTAGCTGGAATCAAAACAAGACCAGATTTTTAACAAACTCAAATCAATTGGCCCGAAGGATGGGAAGGTTGATTTAAGATCTCCCCGTAGATAGAAGATTTGAAAAACATTACAACTGAAAAGGGTTCATTGGTCTGCTGATGAATCATTTACATCTATTTGTAAGGGAGAAGAAACACAGCCAGAGAAGGGAGGAAAAATAAGCAACCTCGTTCAATAAATTTCAGTTGAGTGTACGTAGCAAAAAACAAGAAAGTTCAAAATTGACAATGATGTTTTCTATCCACAACCAACAGCATTAGAGCAAAATTTAACAAGAGAACATGGTCAAATATAAAAAAAATGGAACAAACCACGACTCTGCTTCATGTCATCACGCATGAGATAGACATCTTCAACTTGACCATATGGTGTAAAGACCTGAAATGAAAAATCAGAATGAGAGCTGTAATTTTAGCTTCCCAAATAGAAAATGCACAAATAACAAGAGGAAGCCATTCACAGAGTAGAAAGCAAGAATATTTTCCCTGATAATAAAAGAAGTTCAAAATATATTAAAAGGCCCAAGTTCAGAGCTCCTTCTTTACTCTCCACTCAATGAGTATCCAGTCCCAGATAGATGGCTATTTCTTTTCTTTTTCTTCCCAGAAATAGATAACTAAGGACAATATATAAGGGTCTCAAATGCATCTATTAGAGATTCCAACCATCTTATAGATGTAGGAAGCAAGGATACATACACAAATGGACAAAAACAAATTGGTAACTCGGAATAACAGAGTACACTGCTGTTCTTCTGACACGTCAGCAACATAACTAAATATACAAGATATTGTAAAATGAAATTTCAAGATCCAAGCATTTATAACACAAATCACCCCCAGATAGAAAAGTCTATATTTTCCTTAACAGAGGATGCAATATCTACCCTGAATGTCATCTTTGTGATGGTATGATCCTCAAAATGAGAAAAGGCATATATTACACATGCCAAGGTGTCTAACAGCAAGATGACAAATTAAGAACACAAACAGAAAAAGGGGGGCAAAAGACGCTTGCTTATATCAATATGAGGAACATACTTCTTCAACTTCCTTCTCTGTAGCTAGCTTATTCAGCGATCCGACGAATAACTTGTACTCTACTGCACCTGATTGAAGCAAGCAGCTAATGAGACCAAGGCAATCAAAGATAATATTTCCTCTTTTTTCTTTTTTTTCTTTTTGCCTGTAGATTCCGAGATAAGTTATCGACTATGAACTTCATAAATTTCTGATGTCCGAAAACTATCATAAAAAACATATGGAGAAGATGTGCTGCATTTACCAAGACGTTCCCGTTCCCCATCAGCATATCTGACTTGGATAGGACCCACTCCCTACAAAGATTCAAATGAATGAAGAACTACCTAAGATAAGTGAAACAACCAAAAACAAAAAATTCAACCACAAGCATTTACCCCAGGTAAGGTATACTGGTTGTGCAGCGCTCTTATGGCTCTATCAGCATCTCCTGAAGTAGCATACTTGATAAAACAACATCCTGCAGAAGTTGAACTTTGAAGATTGTTCCCGGAACGAAGAATGATTCACAAAGATGGTATCATATATTCTTGAAAGAATGAGAATGTATAGGATAGCGGCATGACACATTCAAGTGATTCATATAATTGGCAGGGAAAACAATAGCCTGAGAAATATTATTCAATTGCATCTAAAGTTTACTTCATGTCACCAAAGTAAAATATTATTCAATTGCATCTAAAGTTTACTTCATGTCACTACTTCTTCGAGCTAAATTTCATGGCTTTTTTAGCACTTCAACCCATTCGTTATTGCAGTAGCCATGCATGAATACTCACACCACTTCAAAGATCTATCAATATTTGCATTTAAGATCCATGGGATGATATACATGAATAGGCTGCAGCCACCATCAATATGTACATAAATAGTATTTGATTGAGATATATATATATAAACATAGGCCTAAAGATAAGAATTCGAGAAGAAGATAATATCAAACAATCCATCAAGTTATCAAATCTCCAATACAAAGATGAAGACCTAATCCCTGGTGCTCGGAAACAAGGCTCTAATCCACAACCAAAATTGGATAATTGCATTAGCTCAGAAGCAGACAGCTTACAAACATCTGCATGCTTTGATAATTGCATTACTCCAACTGAGCTTAAATTGATAAGAGGGCGTGTTGGAGATAACTATTTAAAACGTGTAAAGAAAAGTCAACAAAACAATACGGGAAAACCATTCCATATGAAGCGTGTTTCTGATTGCAATCGCCAAATGACAACGAGATCTGCGGAAAATCTCATCACCAAAGGTATCACTTAAAACAACTCGCTGATACTTGAGAAACAGAAACTAATATCTAACCACCTCACCATTTTAGTACCTGTTCTATGATCAAAAGTAAGATAGACTAGAGAAAACAAGTGAATATGCTGTATATTTGCCGAACAATACATCAAATGAAGTAAGGAGATTCATTCAAATCACAGTATCAAATGCATGACCAGCTTCCTGAAAGAGAAGCGGTTGCATTGTTGAGACTCCCCAAGTTTTCATCATGTTGTAAAAGATAATATTTAAATGGGTGAAAATATATCTTCCTCCTCTGTGTCATACATTTAAAATAGAAAACACACACAAACTCCAGTGGACAATCATGCAGGGCCTCGGGTTTGTAGTACAAGACTCAACTATCCACCATTCATACACCGGGAGGAAACTGAACTCTACTGTACATTCATCTAGCAAATCAAGCAATATTAGCAAAAATCCATGAAGGAGAAAACTGAAGTAAATCAACCATCAATAACACGTGTAGAGTAACTAATGAATAAGTACTCCAAGCACAAGAAATGACTGGCATTAGAAAAGTATCATAAGAAGAAACACCCAGCGGCCCTAGTTTCGTTGACTTTTAACCAGTACGTAGAAAAAGATGACAAACAAAAAGGCACTTGTTTTGTCAATGTTTTCGTTGCCATAATTCGCGCGACCTGCCATTCATTCACTCTCACCCACATTCGGCTAGTGATTACATTGATCCAATGGCTCGGCTGAATTCCCAAGCCTTAAGACACCATAATATGAAAGTTACCATACAATCAATTAAAAGAAATGAAGCAGACCTTAAACCAATTCTAAGGAGAAGAGAATCTTGGTTCATGTTCATGGATCGGATGGGAACAAACACAAACATAAAAAATTTCATGAGAGGCCCTGCCATCAACCAAAATTCCAAAACCACAACCCTATAAATCCGTTTGAAAAGAACAAATCATTGACACAATCCAGCACCCAAGTTTGGCGCACTAACTTTGGCAATTATTGTATGTCAAGCGAGCTCATGGCCTCAAGACCCAGATATTAACAAACAAGATTCAATCGTGCAGGCAAAACACAAAAGCGTCTACACTAAGCGTGAATCAACTCCGCAAATTACTGGAAGACGTCCCAGCACATTGGAGCGGTACTCATTCATAACCAAAAGAAAAGCAATGTTGACATACAAATTTCATCTAACCAAAGCTGAAATCATTATTACTTCAACCGATTCAAATCACTTCCACGCACCCAGAAGGTTAAGGAGTGAGATACACAAATATTGAATGTCACAAGCATGTCAAAAGGCACCATTGGTATTATCATTTAACTAAAAATATACCTCCATACACATAGAGCCAACAATCTAAATGATTCTGTAGTTTTCTGTTTAGTCTACCATTAAACGCAATTATACTTACCCTGTTATTTACAATCCAATAGAAGTACTAAAGTGTATCTCAAATTAACTAACACACAAAAAAAAAACTTTTGCACCCATTCACCAATTCATCCAAGACAAGAATTGAGATAAAATTCACACAACTAAAAGGAAGATATATCAATGGGTCACCATTCCATGTCGATTAGTACATAAGCAATCAAAAAATATAGATGTAGTTCAGAGAACCATAATGAACCAACCCACATCCATCATGATAACTAGCATTACAGGACCAATATTCACAAGTTAGATGCATGCTCTAAGAGGTCATCGCTCTCACATCAGAAAAAAACTGATTCCGGTAGATTTAACAGAACTAACTCTTGGAAGACGTTAAAGGGAACATCCTACACCTGACAAGCAATTGTCAATTCTCGTGATGAAAGGATTAAAGAACACACAAAACAATCAAAAATAGTTTAACCTACCATCTTGAATATGTATCCTACTTCAGACGACACATTCTGCATTCATACTACTGTCAACCAAGCTAAGTCGGCATGTTTATCATGCCACCCAGATATACCACAGAAATCTGACACATTAAATCATTACCATTCACGCACAAGTTGAATATTAATATTTCATTCACTTTACAACAGCCAATTTCAAGTTAAGTAAAATGATTATCGTCAAAACCATTACAAAATTTTCTTGCTATTGGCACAATTAAATCTAAAGGTACAAAAAAAGATTCAGATCCTACTATTTTGGGCCAATAAAAGCAAAATATTTGTAAGAAGTGCTTTTTCCTTGTCTTCTTCTTGGTTGACAGGACGATGCAAAAGACAGGTAGCAACGAAAACCAGGAAGCCAGAAAATTGGCGGGAAATCTAACTGACACGAAATGTAAGCTTATGGTTGCTCCCTTGGTCCCTCAAGGAACCTGAAAAGAGAGATTCATACAAATCATATTTACTTTCACACCACACAACATATGCA
>JAOWBF010000039.1:13545877-13557287 GCA_028566175.1 Vinca major
GTCTTCCATCCCTCCATCGACCGGTCGCTAATACTTAAGTTAGTACAACAATAGATAAATATTGTAAGGATTAAGAAGTGTCAATTCTATCCCTCCGTGTTAGGGAAATTCTCCTCATGGGACCTGCCTCAATTTATGTGAGAGAGATATAGGGCCGGTCGTATTGGGATCGTCCTATGCCAGACCTTCCCTCGTGTTTTTCTTGTAGACCTCAGACCAAAGCATTCTTTTGGAACTGTTGCGCTGGTACTCACCATCAATGTTGTCAAAATCGTGAGTTGTATTCTAAAATCGTACGTTCTCACTATCGTAAGGGTATAAATCAAGTTAGATCGTAGAATCGGACGATCTGGTACAATTCAATTTTCCCTCTCTTCAACCAAGTTGGTATCGGGTTATCTCAAATAAAAGAAATATACGCTTGTATTCAATCCAATCTCTAAAGTCTTATACTCACAACTTCATCGTTCATCCTCTCAACTTTCGATTTTTAATAAAAATCAATATTTGTTATTAATTTTGTTGCATTAAAATACCTTATTAATTGTTGGTTTGCTTTCGAAGTTTATAACTTGTTAGTTTGTGATTTAATTTCAGTTTTTTAGTTATATTGGTATTCTTATTTTTTTCCATTGAAGTATTGTTATATATTTTTTGCTTATTAACATATAAAATGATGTATTTATTTACATAATATTTTCATTAAATATTATTTTAATAATTTTATTGGATATTTCGATCCGTACTACAATCATCGTATTTAAGATATATTAGATATTTCGATTCCGAGTTAAAATTACGATTTTAACACCTTTATGGCCATGTTTATATTTTTTATTTAAAGTTTTATCTATTTTTATTAGATTATAGAGATAGAAATAAAAAAAAAATTATACATAAAACATTTACAGAAAATTCGACCACTATATCTCAGCTAGTGGGGAAAATCTAGTATGGGACAATTTTTATGTGTATAGCTCCATATTGTTTTCACATGATTTTAAATAGGATTCACTTGTATAATAAATTTTTTAGATCTTCATACCTCATAAATATGCATAAGATCCGCTCATAGGAAATTTTTCCCACTGATGAATGGCCGATCGCTTTCCCTTCACGTGCACTTTCTTGTCAACCAGTAAGCACATCGGACCTATCTCTCTCCAAACCCACCATGTCAAACTAGCTCTAATAAGTTATGTTGTGATCTGAGAATTGCAACTTGGCAATCACCAACAAAAAAATTCAGGGGGCGTGGTCATCCATTTGGATTCTCGTCATTTCTCTGTTCCCCCCAACAACGTTGTTCCCAACTACAACCAATAACACCGGTTTAATCTGAGTTGAAATTTAGATGCAAATTTAAAATATTCTTTCAAATTTGAGTTTGAAGATAAAATTTTAAACTTTAAATGACTTAAAATTTGGATTTGGTTAGTACTCTCTCCGTTCCAAATTATCTGTCCACTTTGTGTTTTGCACGGGGATTAAGGTTTCATTAAATTCTATAGTGGGATATGGTAAAATGTCAAACATTACCCTATTTAATTTTAGTTAAAATTTAATTATACCTTCTATTCTCTCTATATTCTTCTCTATATAACATTTATTCATCAAAAAACTATATAACATTTAATGTAAGGAGTAGGTTTAAAAAAATTACCATTAATGAATTATTTAATTAGAAAGTAGATAAATAATTTGAGACTTACTTTTTGTGCGATTTGTGAATTATTGAATGAGAGAAATTACCTAATGTGAAAATTTGACAACACTTGCTATTATTTTTTTTGCCAAGTAAACTTTAACAATTGATGGTTCCTTTGTTGTAATTTTTTCTTTCTTTACATACTCTAGAAGTTACTTGAGGGTTAAACTTCAACAATTGCTAGTTCCTGCGTGTAATGTTTTTTTTTTCTTTCTTTACATACCCTAAAAGAAGTTACTTGGGGGAGAGGGGAGGAGGAGGAAATTGAGAGGTGGTATCAAATTAATAGTTCAGTTTTACTTTCAAGTTATAAATAATCATTACTCTCAGTATTACTAATAAATACTCCATCCATTCCGATTTATCTGTTATTTTAGGATAAAGTACTCGAATTAAGAAAATAATTGATATACATTAATTTAAAGATAAATACATTTTTAACCTCCCATTAATATATTATATTGAAAAAATTCAAATTAATTGTTGACTGAATTAATTAAAATACAAGGGTAAGTTTGGAAAAATATATTTAATACTCTATTGGTTTCATAAAGTGATAGATAATTAAAAAATTGATAAAGTATATCTAAGTGACAGATAATTGGGAATGGAAGGAATATAGTAATATACAATTAATTAAGACATATTATTTGGTATTGGAAAGTAAAATCAGATTCATTGGTCCAGTTGTACCTTCAATTTTTTCGACTTAGGGAGGATATGAAATGTGCATGTGAATATTGAATTCTCGAAATCTCTTGATACATAAAAATAGCAAAATGTACTTACAGTTGTAAGGTTTTGCTTCTCCATAAAGTAAAAAACCAAATGTACCAACCAGAATTTAAAGATTGGAGAATCTTACTGCCGCTTTGGAAACAGATTTGACAACTCCAAATATCCAATCAAATCCTCAACCAACAAAAACATCAATTATTTATTGTTAAAAGGCAGATGAAACCTCCAATATTTGGGGAATCACTTAGCTCTCCATTTTTTTACCAAATGAACCTCAAAAAAATCAAAAGTTTGGTATTCTCTTTCGTTCTTATAAAGAGAAGTTATTTTCTCTGTTCTAATCTGAATGTCAGAATAGAAAAATAAATATTTAATTTGAGACGAATGTTTTATTAATTGTGACAGATCTGCAGTGAGTAGCTATGTAGAAGCAGTTAGGGAGTTGGCATGTGAGATATTGAAAGTGATAGGAGAAGGATTAAATATCTCAGACACTTGTACTTTCAACAAATTAATCCGGAACGTTGAGACTGACTCGCTTCTCAGACTCAATCACTATCCGCCTCTTCTTGTCACCCCCGTGGATAATAGTGACACGTCACCATCCTTTCATCACCATCATAACAAGATTGGGTTCGGAGAGCATACGGACCCTCAGATTCTAACAATCTTGAAATCCAACGGTGTGGATGGACTTCAAATATCAGTGGAAGAAGGGGTATGGGTCCCAGTCACGCCACATCCTACAGCTTTCTTTGTTAATGTTGGTGACGTGTTACAGGTGGGTCCCTTTTATATTTATCCTCTTTCTTTTCCATAAATCATAATTTGTCGGTTAAAAATCATCTATCACGTATCTATATTCACATCATTATTTTTCTTATAATATTACGTCACGTGATTTATTACCCTTTACATTAAAACATTTAACGTCAATGCTGTTTAACAATATTGGAAATTATGAACCACATATATAACGTAATATTATAGGAAAAATATAATGAAATATAATTATGAAATGGAAGATTTCTAACGTAATCATCACCATCCATATTTAAAGGCTTTTCTTGAGTTGACTGCTCCAACTGAAAAACTGAACTAAATTTTAAGTCTGGTCTGGAGTTGATGCAACAATGGAGAGCCCAATATTCATTTCTTGATGTGAATTGTGATAAAATTTCTCGTCAGTCCTTTTTGGACCTTATCCAATGAGTATAGTGATAGACTAATTAGGGCCCATTTCAGAAGTACGTAATTTGACGTACTCTATTTAATCTAGTAAAAAGTATTTTATCAACTCAACTATTACACGACTTTTTGTAGCTTTCTAGTCCACGCAACATTGAACCCCACAATTTTTTGCCTCGGTAAAGAAGCATTTTTATCAATTTACCTCTACTCGACTCCCTACACCTTTCTATTGATTTTGAGTGTTCTCATCCAATCACACACCTTCAGACGTAATTGTGCGAACTCTTTCTAGTATGATAAGAAGTGTTTTATCAACTCAACTACTACTCGACTTCTCATAACTTTTTAGACATTTTTGGGCTGGATAAGAAGTGCCTTTTATCAATTTCGCGACAACGGCTCCACGCGGGACTTGCTCTCGTCCTTCGAAATGAATTTTTTATGGTCAATATTAATTTAAAACGAATATCTGTCATGATTTTACAGTATCTATCGTAGTTTTTAAGGACACATGTCCTGTAGCGTTCCATCCACACAGCTTTCATACTCCCACAACATTAACTCAACACTTTCTAGTCCAATAAAAAAAGTGCATTACGAACTCAAATTACTCTTCTAGACTTCCTAAACAGCTTTCTACTCCTTTTCATGACATCTTTAACTATTTGCAAGTCAACAACTTGATCATCATCATCATCATAATTTTTGAAACTAATATAACTGAGAATAACAAATAACAACTGGATAATTTCTTCATGATCTTATCTTGAATGGTAATGTATATATGTATATGAAAACAGGCAATGACAAATGGGAGGTTCACGAGTGTGAAGCATAGGGCAGTGGTGAATTCGTACGAGTCGAGAATGTCAATGGCCTACTTTGCATCCCCATCACTTGATGCAAGGATCACTCCAATCCCAGAGATGGTCACTACACAGAGTCCTCGGCTTTACAGATCATTTACATGGGAAGAGTACAAGAAAGCCACTTATTCTCGACGTCTCAGAGACTGCCGTCTTAGTCTGTTCAAGCTGCAATCGGATCAATGATTCCAGTGGATGGTTTCTGCATAGTATTAGGAGCTAGGAAGGATTTACTGGTGCCCCTTTGCAAATAGATGCAACAAGTACACCTATTATCATCAATTGGGGATTGAAATTTTCCCAATCTCCTCATCCCCTATCTTGCTATGAAATCACTGTTCTAGATTAAGAAAAAGGAATTATTCGTCAATTTAGTCTTCTCCAAAGTATTTGCGTCCTGCTAGTTGTGTGTTCTTAATTTTTTTTGGTCCCGGGTGTTTTCTCGGGCATAAGTTTATGTCCTTCCTTCTGGCCTAAAGATTGATATTTTCCAACACAGACAGAAACAAGGGCAAAATAGGCAAACAAAGTCCTCCCCCCAAACTTAAAAAAAACCCGCAGGTGATGACTGGCCAAAAAACATTACTTTTTTAGCCGGAAGGTAAATTTATGTCCGAAAAAACATCAGGGACAAACATCAGCAATGCTACAAAAAATGGTAGGGCACAAATACTTTGGGGACTAAATCAGTGAATAATACTTGAGAAAAGCAGCCACTAAAGACCTCTTACGAGGAAATGGAAAGGTGGTTGTTTAGATAATAGTCTAGCAGACGTAATTTAGAAGATCACTACTCAAAGAAAATGAACTAGGGAAATCATTTGAAAAACAATTTACTTTGCCATAATCTCCCCTGCTTCCCAGATTCAGTCACCGGAAATTTAGCCAACCATGGCTCTGATACCAAAAGACGTAGTAGTAATAGAAAACGTGTCATGTAATTATTAGTTGTACTGTATATTAAGGTGAAACAAACATCAGCAATGCTACAAATAAGGTCCAAATCTATTACTATGATGAAACATTGAACATTTCAAGTGGGTAGATGAAGAAAACAACTACTCCAAAATTATGGACAAATTGTCAATCTAGTCAAATAGAGAGAACCTCCCTATTCTTCCTGTGTTTATTTGGGGGAATTGTTCTTCCATACGGCATAAGCCTTATTAGTGTCGAAGGGGGGTATATAAATACGATTCAGACTAGAGATTACTCTGTGACTTGGCGGCAGTGAATTGCGCACACTTTCTTCGTCCACTTTTAGTCAGCCCACAAATGCAGTTCTCAAGAAGCTCGTAATCTTCATTCCAGAATAACATAGAAGCCAGCTCTGGGTAATCCAACAACATTTTCGAGGTCAAGTAACCAGCTATTGTCCATGTCTGATTAAGCCGAGCCTGTTTTCCTATGAATCTTCCATGTCTAGTGTCGTAATATTCGGGCCACTGATCCCTTTGAAGCCTTTCCTCTGCTACAGTCACTGCTTTTCTAGCTAGTTCAGGTCTTCCCATCTTGATGCAAGCAAGTGTGAACTGAAACGAAGTTCATGCCAAATAAGGATAACATTTGGGGGTAGAAAGAATCAAGGAACAGCTATGATAGAATAAAAATATGTTCCCTGTTGTACAATTGAGCATGATATTTAAGCCATTTGACAGAAGCATTTACTTTTAGTATTGTACTTTAAGTATTTGTAGTTGACTTAGCATTTCCGACTCGGAACAATAGGTCCCGGGTATGACAACCCCTGCCCCGGTAATAAAAAAGAAAGAAAGAAAAAAGCAAAACTATAATAAGCATACCTGCCATAAAAGCGTTGGCCATGATCCACCATTATGATATGACCACGTCCTGCAAGAAAGCATATGTTCGTATCAACTTCAAGCACGATATACAATACAAAATCAAATGACAGAAAGTCAAAATATCAAGAAAAATAAGGGCAAAGTAGGGTGGATCCTCACGTATTCTTAGGATCACTGCCAGTTATAATGCGCCATTCTTCATACTCCAAAGCGGGATAACATATTTTCAGAGGCATGTGAGAAACTAAATCATCCCATTTATCTTCAATCAAATTCAAAATGCCCTCATTCTGACTCGGGGTTCCAAGTGATGAAACGATGGACCAGAGGTTTCCAATAGTGAAAACCGGAAAATTTGATTATGGATTCAGTTGAGTATTATTCTGTTCGGTAACGATATATCTCGTTGATTTTCCTCATATCAACCCAATAGTACTCTCTCACGTGAAAAGGGAGGGCCCTGAGACTGTTATCAACTATTGCAACTAGTTTCTTTGTTCTATCATTTACTATGAACATCTTGCGAGCGGAGCACAAAGATGAATAGAATAATGCCTACAAAGAAGCATTTACATTACAATCAGTCTCTCAAATGAAAGAAAATGGGTGGACCTAGATATGCAAAAGTAAAGAATAATATGATGTCAATTTGTTAATATGATCGAGGAAATATATCATGCAGAAACCATCGGTGACTAATAGAGTAGGAAACATATCAAAAGCATCACATAAACAAAAATTGAGAATTAGTCTAATGTCTGTCTGCACATCCACCCTCTTCTGCAATGCATAGTCGTCCTCTGCGATCTTTCCATAGGCTCTTAATAAGATTATCCACCATAAACATGTCCACACTATCATAAATAATTACCATAACATACTCATGCGCAAATCCCCACTTGCAAAAAGAGACAGGAGTTGCAAATAAGTTCATTTGCACACAGGAGATTTTGAAATCTACATTTTCAAAAATTGATAATTTTGCTATCTTACCAGAATCAACTGGTGCAACACGCCCAGTCGCGTATTCACCAATATCTGGATCCAAAACGTCCTTAAATTCCCCTGTTCTTCCATCAAGAGGTGCAGTTCGAACTTTGAAACTTGCTGGCATCAATCCTTGTCCAGGGCTATAGCAGTCCACAGTTTTCCCCAACTCTAAAGAAATAGTTATAAAAAAAAAAAGGAGCAGGCAATTGCACAAAAATTCACCAATTAGCAACCAGAAATAGCCATCTTCATGTTTGATGTATTTCTCAACAGTCGATCGAACATCAATTAAGCCAATTCCTATAACTAGTACAAATGTATCTTTACGTGTACTCAAACAAAGGTTTTTACTTGAAACCAGATTGAGATTCTCTCTCTTTAAAGAAGGTAAAGTAACAGCGTGAGAAATAGACATAGAAGATGGAACTTCAAATGCTAACAGTCTTCAGCACTTGTTCTGTAAATCTATGTACCAAAACCAATTAGTACAACTTTGTAAACTCATTTATGTAAGCTTGCATTATGTTCTACAACAGTTCTGCAGATGAATATTGTTACAAGTACATAGAATGTGCCCTAGGGCCATTGATCATCGGCTTCGAACGCTGTTTTAAGCATAGCATACAACATAGATGCTACATATACACAACCTGGAGCTACGTTGATCATCTCCTCTAACATGAATTTCTTGATCCTTATTCTTACAGCGATAATATGAACTACTAATCATAGGTAGAAGATGATTATGATACCTGTTTCTGATGTCTCTTACCAAAATCATAATGAGATGTCTCCAAAGATATTGTTGTAGAAACAACTAAACAGATGATTCAAGTGGCTCAAGGACCAATTGGCTGCTGTTCTTGTTGCATAACCTCAGGTGATTCAGAGTTGCTATCTAATACTGAACAAACCATGAAGAAAGTCACTAAAATCAGCAGAACACATGCATCAGTGCAATAGCATGCACTTGCTCACACACATAGGGAGATATGAACTCATATGGTAATCACAATGAGTAGCCAAAACTGTAAGAAAGATAAATCAATTGCTGATTGTGGACTGACCAATCATATCCAATCTCGGAAATGTAAATCTATTCCTTGCTCAGATAGTGGTTAAACAATAAACTAATCTGGTAGTCAGACGAAAAAGAACCAGCTGAAAGCTAGTTTAAAAGCTGTGCAAACATAATAAAGTTAGACAAGAAAATAAGCCAAATGAGTAGTATCACTGAACACAAAAACAATAATAAGAGTACCCGCATACATCAAACCGTGCT
This sequence comes from Vinca major, assembly GCA_028566175.1. Classification (NCBI taxonomy): domain Eukaryota; kingdom Viridiplantae; phylum Streptophyta; class Magnoliopsida; order Gentianales; family Apocynaceae; genus Vinca; species Vinca major. The sequence continues at coordinate 13,554,458 of JAOWBF010000039.1, forward strand.
TGTTAACTGCCCGATAAAAGGGTCTTTTCTTTTTCTCTTTAGCAGCGGTTTGCAGTTCATTCCATGCCTGGTCCCTGTCTTCTCGAGTAATTTTGCAAACACACTTGGTTTCCAACAAAGAAATAGCAAAACCCCTAAACCAAAACAACTAGGCACACCCTACAACTCCAACATAGACACAACTTGAAAGAGAAAAATGAGAAACCCAAAATGATTTCCCTCTTCTTTCACCAGAAAAGAATAAAATATCTCATGAAAGAAAGCATTAAATACAGGAAGAAGCAACCATTAATCTGCAAGAAAGTTGATTTAAAAGAGAATGGTAGCTTAACCAATGAAATCGAGTTAAGGAACTGAAGTGGCCATACCAATTCCCATCAAGAACGAATCATAGAACCATAGACCACTTTCAGAAATCCTAGTATAGGCTAAAGCACTCAAACAAAGAAAAACTATTAGCCAATTGCAGAGCAACTTTATAGTTAATTTGTTATATGATGAAGTCACAAGAGCATCTAACGGAACTAATGCAATACTCTGTCGATCATAACTGGCTTGGGAATCAACATTTTTGCAGAGACGGAAAAATCCCTTCTCGATAAAGAGTCCTATAATAGCTGATTTTCTAGGAAACTTTTCTTCAAAGGCTGAGTTAGCATATCATTTAAGGTATTATCCAGGTATTGCAAACATAATATTTGTTGTTCTTTCCGTTTATTTCCTAGGTCCCTTTTAGAGGGACCGGGGGATGAGATTCAGAATGGAAGATCAGTTATATGATAGCTGAAAATTAGCAACTTTGTTTATGCAACAATCAGAATGAAGGTGAAAGCGAAAAATATGAAACCGAAGCTCAAAGGTATCCTTCCCCCAATTACAATAGAGACGGGTAGGCAATAATATCAAATGAGCACATAAAATCTATCAGGAACTATACCAAACATTTTGGGTAGAACTCAACACAGAACTTACACTCATTGTCCAACCAAATAATATCCACAGACGTAGTGCTCTTATGGCTCTATCGGCATCTCCTGAAGTAGCATACTTGATAAAACAACATACTGCAGAAGTTGAATTTTTAAGATTGTTCTCAAAATGAAGAATACTTTACTAGGGTGTATCATATATTCTTAAAAGGACATTCAAATGATTATATATAATTGACAGGCAACAGTAGCCTTTAAAATATTATTCAGTTGCAACTGAAGTTAAGTACTTCATGTCTCCAGAGTACTACTTTCAAGGCTTGAAAGCACTTGAACTCATTGGTTATTGTAGTAGCCATGCATGAACACTCTCACCACCACTTCAAGATCTATTAATATTTGCATTTAAGATTCATAGAATGACATATGATTTTAAGTGAAGGTAAATCCTGCCGTGTGGCAGGCTGCCGCCGCCATCAATATGTATGTACATCAACTGTATAAGATTGATAACATAAGGAAATATAAACATAGGCATGAAGCAAATAATTCGAGAAGATAATAATATCAAAAAATCCATCAAGTTATCAAATCTGCAGAGGCTTTACCATCAAGAATTTGAAACAAATCTGCACAGAATAGCATGAAAATTTTACCACAGGTCACTTTTCTTACTCATCCTAAGTTCAAGTCAAAGTTAACACAAAACGACATTGATATCCCTAACTGCTGATACTGAAAAGCCACCTACTTTCATTCACCAACTTCTTGATGGAAATCCCTCTCCACTTTTTATGAGAATATCTTGGAGGGAGGACAGGCGATTGTCCACTGTATCCATAGGGAGTCCTTCTTGGTGGAGGCTCCAAGCAGCTAGCCTCACCATTTCTTCCAAATCTGCCTCCTGGTGTAGTGAGGGGCAAGAGTGCCCAAAAATACATAACCCTTGGCTGCAAAAATAGAATAAAATGAGTAAAGAAAATAACCTAAAGATGTGAAGAAAATGATTAGGAAAATTTATTACCATATTGGCACCCCAACTATACTTTTCAGAGCCAAAATGAGCAAATCTTTGAGGGCTTTCTTTAATTTTCGAATTTTTTCCAGTCTGTCACTCTCATTCTCATCCAACCATGTTTCTTGCATTTCAGAAACCTTTCTTGCACCCCTTATTTCTTCAAGAAGGGTTGTCAGATAAAAACAATCATCACTAGGCTTCAACTGGGATAACATCTTTTTAGCTTTTATTTCAAAAATCCTAGTAAACCCTCCAATCAGCTGCTTCATCCTAGCAAATTGTCTTTCCCCTCTTGCACTGTTTCTTTTCATTCGGAGGATGGGGACAATGAAAAAACATTCTTTAATCCAAAGGGAGCCAATCCGACAGGTGGATTGCATATGAAAGCTGTCACTAATTTCAAATAGAATTGAAACAGTGGACATGTGTCTATCACACTCCATCAATTCTTGAAGATTTAGCTTCAAGAATCCCAAAGATTTGTTGGATTTTGGAATTTCCGAAATACCTTGAAATACTTCCAAGTTGACGTAATCTCCCTCTCCCTCCATTTTCAATTCTGAAAATGGTAGGCTGATTTCTCCAAGTTGACGTAATCTCCCTCTCCCTCCATTTTCAATTCTGAAAATGGTAGGCTGATTTCTCCGGAGGCGGATTTCAAGGTATTTCGGAAATTCCAAAATCCAACAAATCTTTGGGATTCTGGAAGCTAAATCTTCAAGAATTGATAGAGTGTGATAGACACATGTCCACTGTTTCAATTCTATTTGAAATTAGTGACAGCTTTCATATGCAATCCACTTGTCGATTGGCTCCCTTTGGACATCCTCCGAATGAAAAGAAACAGTGCAAGAGGGGAAACTTGAATTTGCTAGGATGAAGC
>JAOWBF010000039.1:13718404-13732429 GCA_028566175.1 Vinca major
GGATTGAGGGAGTACTAAAAATAGTATTCAGTTAGAATAATTTTATTCATATTTTAATAATATTTATATACAAATACATTGATGAGAATATATTAGTTTTAATTTTATTCATAAAAAGAAATCAAAACACAAAGATAAATTAAAATAAATAAAGGTTCAAAATTTAAAAACCCCATTATAATAAATATTATAGGAACAATAAGTAATAAAAGATCAACATAGCACAACGGCCAACTGCACGATATATATGTAGGGGTCTTGGGGGTTCAATTTTCATCTCTTTGAGAAGGGAGAGACTTTATTCTACATTATTCAAAGTGGGCTTGGCTCGACTCTAGCTCGGCTCCGGTGGGTGAAGGAGAGATCGGCTTGGCTCCGGTGGGTGAGGAGAGATCGGCTTGGCTCAGGCTCGGTTCCCTAATATGGCTTTAAATTTTTTAATTTTTAGAAAAAACTTTGGTGACAAACATATGTACTTTTTGTGATGAAGAAGTTGTCACTAGTGCTCACTTTTTTTGAAGAAATTTAGTCGTCACTGATATTTTTCGTGACGAAATATGTAATTCGTCATGACAGACTTTTATCGATAATCGGTAGGTGACGAAGGAAAAATTCACCACGGAATATTTTTTGTGACGGATTTTTTACTTTTCGCGACAATAATTATGCGTCACTAACAATTTTTTTTTTGTAGTGACAAATTCATTTTAATTTTTTTGAATCAACGACCTTGTTCCGAACAAGAGTCTGAGAGATCTCAAAGACTAAACTAGAATCACTATACAATTTTTTTTAATTATTATCTTAGGTTAGACTATAATTGCGTATCAGCCTAATATTTTCTCTCGTTTGCCAAAATAAAAAATAAAAAAATTGTTAATTATGTCTGTTTATCTATGAATAGAAAATGAGTTTAGTTAGCTCGTGAGTAAATTATTATTTGGTTCGGTGTTTTTCACAATAAGCTCGATTTATGAGCTAAATGAGTTATATATTAGTTGAGATTTTTGATTCATATAAAATATGAGGTAGGATTGGGCTTGATTGAGTTCAACTTATTTTTATATATATTTTTTAATTTTTATAAATAAATGAGGTGATCTATCCTATTCATGAGGTACTAATAAATTGAGTTTGAACTGAAAACATTAATTCACATCAAATATAAGTTGAGTCTGAGCTAATTTCCACTCCTAGTACATAGCTATTTTTCATCTTCTTTGGTGTTGTGGTGGGGAATGGCAGACCTATGACCAATAACCAAATTTTTGGTGATAAAAACAGTTTAGACAATATAATGATAAAATATTATGTTAGAAAGTTATCCAAATATTATTATGTAAAAACAAACAAAAAACGATTGTCCTTTTACTGTCTTCTCTATGGACTCATTACTTACAAGACTAGTGATAATGAGAGTGGTGAAATGCATAATCAATCATTATCCAACTTATAAATGATACTATTAAAGTGGTTATAATCTTATCTTTTGTATTCTTAAGAAGTCGTCTATTAAGATGATTAAGATGATGTCTTAAGACCAAGTCAATGTCTAGAAATAATAAATTGTCATATATTTATAAAAAGTTGTGTTAAATTAGTTAAAGCGTCATCTCATCTTAATTAAATTGACTGAATTGTATAACACAAAAAATGAACTATTTTCTTTTCTTTGTTTCCATGGGAGGGACCCACAATTTTTTCACATTTTCAACTCGTTTTGTGTTTCATGTTTCTCTCACAAACAATTCATTTTTTCATCTCAAAACAAAAATTATCAACAAGAAACAAATCTAAATGCACCTTATTATAAAAATTTCTAATGTAAATCAGGTACATGTGATCCAAAACTGACCACGTCATTATAAAATTGTCTCTCTTCTTATTATATAGTGATATTAACAATTATAAACCATAAATTCTAATGTATATGAGAATTATGCACTTGGTATGAGCTATTATTAAGAGGGAACAAAATGAGAAAGGGTGGTACAATTGAGTAGCAGTCCGGCTCCTATGCGGAACAATCTCAGTTGTCGGATGAGATTTTGAACGGCCCAGATCTGGAGAGAAAAAAGTTGCGAATGGATTTAAAATATTAAAAAAAAATAATTCTATCTTCAAATCTGAATTGTTAAAAAATTTTATCCGACGACTGAGATCGTATCCCGCATATACAGAACGTTTGGCTGTTCCGCATAGGAGCCGGGAGCATTGAGTAGATGCATAATTGGATCGTGCAAACAGACAAAGCATATGCACCGTTCAATAGAAAAAAGCACGTCAGGTCCATCCCAAGTCGCCATTTAGGGCCCACCCACTACCCGACCATTCACTTTTCTTTTCCTTTCTCCCCCGTCTCCTCTCCCTTTCCTTTTCCCCCTTCCAAACCAAAACTTATTAATGCCCAATTATTTTTGTATATTTATTCGGTTGAAAATATTATACGATTCTAGATTTTTTTAGTGCATCTATAATATCCTCTTTAATACATTAATAATATTCTCTTTAATACATTAATATTTTTTTTAGTGTATCTGTTTTTTTCCTTCTTATTATATGAAAGAAAAGAACGTGATTGTGAGAGTTGGGAAAATGTTTCCGAATTTATGATGGATATTTCCTTATACCAAAACAACACGCGGATATCACAGGTCCTCCCACGATGAAAAATACACCTGAAACTGTAAAAAGGAAACGGTCAAGATAACGTTGATTAGTTCCAGATTGGCTTTTCCCATCCAGGTACATTCATCACATGTTCAAAAAATAATAATAATAAAAAAATAAAGTGCATCCGTATCATGCAGTAAAAAAAGAACAATAGTAGAGATTTTCGGGTGCAGATCTTATTTCGTTCGTCAAATTAAATTTTTTACTATCAAGATTAATTTAAAATCAAATATCGTGTATGACACCTATTATTATGTAGATTTTTGTTATTCCGTATAAAATTCGAATTGTATTTGTACTAACTATTTCACAGTGATGAAAAAACGATGGAGGAATAAGGGTCGTGGAGACCTCTAGTCGATCGAATCGGTTGCTAATGACCTACTCAAGACACGATTTACAAAGTATTCATATAATTAGATTTTTATATAGAGTATGATTTAACATAAAACTCTTTTTTTTTCTTGATGAATAACATAAAACTCTCTGAAGTAGTTGGTAGCACCAACTAAAGATGAAAATAAGAAACTAATTCAATTAAATGGGATTTAAACTCTACCAACTTAACCCATGCTCATAGGCTCCTAATTATAAAACTTTTTATAAATGATTTCGTTTTTTAAAAAGTTAGAAGAATTAAATAAAGACATATCAAATTATGTCTCCTCTACAAGTTCCATCTATTGCTTTAAATTATCTCTGTACACGGCTTTAAGACTTGAGAGGAATTATTGCACCATTTTTTATATTGGTATTCATATATTTAATTTGATTAATTCGATCGAAATATGATAAGCACTATAGTGTATTAGTAGAAAATTTTGTAAATATACGACATAAGTTGCTTGTAAGATGTGTGGAATTCACGATCTTGTTATAAACCAACTTTGAAGAATAGTAAGTGTGATCAGTTAAGTGTAACATTAATATTCTTTTTGGTGATCGGATTATTTGACTACTGTTCTACTCTTACTCCACTTGGTGATGAACAAAAGGAACATAAACTCGTGAATTATTAAATATGAATTGTACAATAATTCATTTTCTGCCATTGTTGCTCCTCTCTCTCTTCTATATCGCGGGGAGATCTTCCGCCTTTCAGTTCAACTCCTTCCGATCAAATCTCACTCACCTCCCCCAACACAAAGCTTCCTTTTTCTTTCCATTTTTAGGGGGAAAAAACTCATATATGGTACCTTATTTAATTATTTACTGTTTCTTTCTTCTTTTTCTTCAGCTCTACATTTTTTCTTAACTGTATTTCCGCAATTCAATTTGGTTTTAGGGTCCTTGTCAAATTTCTGAGTTCCAAGAATTCCAAGATTCTGTCAAATTTATGGTATCTTCTTGTTGGATAATTCGATGGGGTTTTCGATTTGTTAAAGATTTTTGGGGAATTTTCTGAAATCCCATCACTGGGAAGTGAATTTTAAAGCCCTAATTTTTGGGTTTCTTGGATGCAGGATTTCATTTTATCAGTGATTTGTTTGGCGGTGAAAATTAGGTATTTTGGACATTTTGGGGGATTTTCTGAAATCTCATAACTGGAAAGTGATTTCTAAGCCCAGTTTTTGGGTTTCTTGGAAGCAAAATTGTATCCTTATCTTCTTTTTTTTGTAAATTTTTTATTTTTATTACGGTGGGAATTAGGTACTTTTGGACTTCGCAGCATTTCAATTTAACTGATTCTTGGAATTTTTGTTACTCTCCAATAGATCCATGGAGGCTAAGCTTGGGGGCAAGTGATTTCGAGGGTGGAAATTAAGTATTTAAGACTTTACATTTCAGTTTAACCGATTGTAGAATTTGGTACACTGGACCCATGGAGGCTAAGCTTGGTGGAAAGTCTCATCTTTTTTATGGTCCGGTGGTTTCGGATATGAAGGGAGTTGGGAAGAGGCCTATGGAGTGGGATTTGAATGATTGGAGATGGGATGGGGACTTGTTTACTGCTTCACCATTGACTTCTATGCCCTCAGATTGCAGGAGCAGGCAGTTCGTTCCTCCTCTAGGATCTGATATTCCTACTAATACTAAGGTCTCCAACAATAGCTTTTCTTCTGGTGGTTCTGATGAATTGGTTTCCGGGGTTGTCGGTGATAAGGGGAAAAGGGAGTTGGAAAAAAGGAGGAGGGTGATTGATATTGAAGATGACGAGTTTGGTGACGAAGTGGGATCACTTAGCTTGAAGCTTGGTGGACAAGTGTTCCCTATAGCTGAAGGGGATGATGGCAAGAGTGTAAAGAAAACAAAAATTGTTGGACCTTCATCGAATCGAGCTGTTTGTCAAGTGGAGGACTGCCGAGCAGATTTAAGCAATGCTAAAGACTATCATCGACGCCATAAAGTATGTGGTATGCACTCTAAGGCTACCCGAGCTCTAGTAGGTAACGTTATGCAGCGGTTCTGTCAGCAGTGCAGCAGGTTTGTTATGCTTGGTTGCAACATCTTTGCTTGAAATAATAATTTATTTCTTTTGATATAATTCGGCTACTTGCTTTGTAGGTTTCATGTTCTTCAAGAGTTTGATGAAGGGAAGCGGAGTTGTCGTAGGCGTTTAGCCGGCCATAACCGACGAAGACGGAAGACGCATCCTGAGAGTGTAGTTACTGGAGCACCTGCTAATGATGACAGTAGCAGTAACTATTTGTTGATTAGTTTGCTAAGGATACTCTCCAACATACACTGTAAGTTTTTGTTTTCCCACCTGAAAGTGCTTCTTTTTGGAATACTTGATTTCACTAAGATGTTATGCTGAATAACACGAAACTGAATTTGGCTTGACATTCTAGTTTTAGATATCATAGATGTAAACTATGCATTAGCTGAACTTTTTTTATGTTGGAATGATGAGACTGAAAATTTTGATAATTGGGGAAATGGGTGGACAAATCATATATAGATTACGAGATCAGGGTAGGTTTGCTGGTCATTTTGTTTTCATTTTCTAAAGAAAATTTTGCGCCGAGTTGAAGTGTTTGGGTTTTATGTTTGAAGCATGATCGTAATCTCCAAGATATATTTCATTTGGTGATTGTATTCTTGCACTATTCACCATTTTCAAAATGAGAAATAGACACAAAATAACAACTAAGCAGTAAAGATTCAGTAATATTCCTATAATGATGATAATTTTCTTACAGCTTTTATTTCCTGTTAAGAATTGAGACAGAAGGTTTAATAGCTTTGCCTGTTTACCGTCTGCAGCAAATAATAATTCAGATCAAACAAAGGACCAGGATCTTCTATCCCATTTGTTGAGAAGCCTGGCTAATCTTGCTGGCGTGGTGGATGAGAGAAACTTGTGTGGATTATTATCTGGATCCCAAGATGTGCAAAATGCTGGGACATCTGATGGGACTGCGAAGGTGCCAAATCTTATTAAGAAATTTCATGAATACTCCCTGTGTGCTTCAAAATCTGACTATTTGAACTTGCAGGACCACCCGAACCGATCTATTCTGCAATGTGCTACTGCATCTGTGTCGGAATCAGCACAACAAAATGGAATTGTGCATAATTCACCCCCTTCACAATCCACTCTGGTATTTCCTACCAAAGATAGATCTTTTGATGCAAATACCTCTGGTTCTATAAGAGGAAAGACAAAACTAAACATCATTGACTTGAATAATGCCTATGACGATTCTCAAGATTGTGTGGAGAATCTACAAAATTCTGATGCACCTACAGATCTTGAAAAAGCATTGCCCCCTGGTTGCCCTTTATGGATATATCAAGATCCTCAAAAGTGTAGTCCGACTCAGACAAGTGCGAACTCAGGTTCCCCATCTTCTCAGTCACCATCTAGTTCCAGTGGAGAGGCTCAGGTATATTGTACTTTCTGTGCCAAAGTGAAGTTCTCTGCTCTTGTTGGGGTTTACCTTATGATTGCATCTACACAATCATCTGACGTGCTTAAGTTTTGTTTTCGTTTCTTTTATTCGAAAATTTAAAATTTTGTAGTTCTGTTTGAATTATCAATGTGTTGCTCTTCTCCTTTGAAGCTGCACAAACTATTATATTAATTTTTCTTTCATTTGAAGTTGACATACACATTCAAGGTTATGCCTATTGACTTGCATTAAAGGGCATCTATACTAACAGTTTGATAATTTCCAGAGTCGCACTGATAGGATTATTTTTAAACTCTTTGGAAAAGACCCTAGCGAGTTTCCGCTTGTTCTAAGGAAGCAGGTATCTCCTTTTGTTCTGCGTGCTAGAATAGTTTGCCTGCCTTGCTTTCTTCATTCAGTATTGGACGCGTTGTTGATGTATTTGTTTGTTATTTCAGATTCTCGATTGGTTATCACACAGTCCAACTGACATCGAGAGCTACATAAGACCCGGTTGTGTCATTCTTACTATATACTTGCGAATGGATAATTCTGCGTGGGAGGAGGTTAGTTCTGTTGTCTATCTTCAGAAATGTTGGTTGCTAATCTCTCTGTAGATTGTTTGCTTGGAATTATCAAAGTTATGGCTATCAAACTTGCGGTTCAGCTCACATTATGGTCATGATGCAGTAGGCAGTGGACCCAGTGGGGTGGTGTTGCTAAGGTCTATCATTTTGCCTCTGATTATCTTTCTTTTGTGCAGCTATACTGTGATTTAAGCTTCAGCCTAAAGAAGCTTTTACATACATCCATGGATTCTTTTTGGAGAACAGGATGGATATATACTCGAGTTTCCCACCGCCTGGCATTTGTATACGATGGTTTGTTCTCATCCTTCAACTTTCGATTCTCCGTTGTTTCTGTTGTTACTCTTAGATGATAAAGAAAGACCGAAAAGCTTCATGTCTTCTGCCTCAGGTGACATTGTCTTGGACACAATCTTGCCCCCAAAGAGTCTAAGGGCTTGCAGGATAATAAATATTAAGCCAATTGCAGTTTGTGCATCTGACAAGGTGGAATTTTTAGTTAAAGGGTTCAACATAAGCCGACCCACCACCAGGTATCTTTACTTTAAAAAGCATATTGTTGTGTTTGATTGTAGGTTCTGCTCCATCCAATTATTTGTCTGGATTCTGGATGCTATTGATTTGTTACTTTTACCTGCTGTTTTAGGTTACTTTGTGCCCTAGAAGGGAAATATCTGGTTCACGAATGTCATACTGATCTACCGGGAGGAGCTGAATCATTCAGTGAACAGGCGGAGATCCAAACACTAAAATTTTGTTGTACAATAACAAATTTTAATGCCAGGGGTTTTGTGGAGGTAATTTCATGAACTTTCTCGTTAACTGCAGACTCAGAACAGAATTATTTGGGTAGAGCTAATTTTATGACATTGTATTTGAAACTTCTATACAACTCTTGCCACGGATGCTTATTTTGAGCGAGTAATGGACATGTAATGTAATACAATTATATGAAGCTTATTTATAGGTATAGCCAAATTGATTTTGTTGTTCTTTGAGCAAAATTAGTCTAGGCTGTGTAGTCTTACTTGATTTGGACTGTTTTGGAAACTGCTAAATGATAAACCATTGATCACAAGTTTCCTCAATGATCTTGCACTTAATACTTTAAAATTCAGTAATTATAAGAACCCGACCGTGAAATTGCGGATCTTCAAACTCTTTGTCAATTAGGTGGTAGACTTTCTGAATGCATTTCAGCCATTTTCCTGACCTATGGCCTCCTTCTGTTTGGTTAGGTTGAAGATCAAGGTTTAAGCAGCAGCTTTTTTCCATTTATAGTTGCTGAGAAGGATGTCTGTTCTGAAGTATGTAGCTTAGAGACCATCTTTGACACTGCGGAAACTGCTGGTGGTATACAAGGAGAATTGGATAGATTATTACAAGCCAGGGACCAAGCTCTAGACTTCATACATGAACTGGGCTGGCTTCTTCACAGATGTCAATCAAAGTTTAGGCTGGGTGAAAATGATCCCAACTCCGATCTCTTTCCTTTCAAGCGATTTAGGTGGCTTGTAGAGTTTTCTATTGAGCATGACTGGTGTGCCGTGGTTAAGAAGCTGTTGAACATCCTGTTCTGCGAAATTGTAGATGCTGGTCAGTACTCTTCCGTAGAAGAAGCATTGTTGGATATTGGACTTCTCCATAGAGCTGTAAGGACAAATTCCAGGTCCATGGTTGAAGTCCTTCTGAAATTCCATTCAGACGGAGATTTAATTGAATCGAAATTAATCAAGGAGAAGTATTTATTTAGGCCAGACTTGAAGGGCCCTGGGGGCTTGACTCCCCTTCACATAGCTGCAGGTCGGGATGGCACTGAGCAAGTATTGGATGCATTAACTGATGATCCTGGACTGGTATTTCTCTCGTCCTTAATATGTGTATAATTATTAGGAGCATGGTTTCTTGAAAAGGGTGCAAGAATTATATAATCTTCACACTACCAGTATCAAAGAATAGGGAAAATACAAAATGATTCGCCGTTTAAAAAGCAACTGAATATCACCATTCACGTTTTCTTCAATTTTAAGTTTGTAATGGCGGAAATCTGTCATTTTGTTTTCTTTCCTAGAGACCATTTTGAACCAATATAATATAGAGAAGGTGGCTGCATTCATTACTTATATATGTTGCCTTCCTTTGTATGATATACGGTTTCCTGCATGCAATTTGTTCTATGCCTAAGGTATAGGACTACATATGCAGCTTCTAGGATTTAGTTATGTTAGCTTAAACCTTAAAGGAATTAAAGTAAATATATTCCTTGCTTTTGTTCAAACCAAACTTGTTGGCCAACTTGTGCGTTTGGGAAAACTGCATATGCTGGAAGAGGATGTCTGTTTCTGGGCACATGTTGGTTTCCTTTTATTTGTTCCTTAGACGAGGAACGGTATAGATTGATTTTGTTTTATTTCTGTCGTTTAAGAGAAGAATGTAGCCTTATGTTTGTGAGAATATCTGTGACTTATGTCCAGGTGGGAGTTGAAGCATGGAGGAATGTCCGTGATAGTACAGGATTGTCACCAAATGATTATGCATGCCTGCGAGGCCACTACTCTTATACCCATCTTGTACAGAAGAAAATCAACAAGAAATTAGGCAGCCAGCATGTTGTTGTTGTTGATATGCCGGATAGTCTCTTTGACAACAGCACGAATCAGAAGCTGGCTGATGGTGATAAGTTGGGTAAAGTTGGGGGCCTCCAGACCGATAAGGCTGAGGCGAGACCTAATCACATGACTTGCGGGCAATGTGAGCAGAAGTTGGCTTATGGAAAGGTCAGAACATCACTGTCACTTTACAGGCCAGCAATGCTTTCTATGGTTGCAATTGCCGCTGTCTGTGTATGTGTTGCCTTGCTATTTAAGAGCTCCCCGGAGGTGGTTTGTGTGTTTGGGCCATTCAACTGGGAGTCATTGGAGTACGGATCAAGCTGAAGCTGTGGCTGTAGCTGGATCATTCATTTTCGGCAATATGGAATTTAGTGTGTGTAACTAGTGTAGATATATATGCAGCTTCATCCAAGCTTTTGGGGTTACAATATAATATCATGTATATTTATTCATCCTTGTGATCATAAAAAAAAAGAAAAAGAGATTTTCTGCGTCTTAATGTTTTCTTGCAGAGATAGTAGATAAATGTTGTAGAGAAAGAGGTATCTTATTATATTTTAATTTTGTCTGTTACAGAGTCTTTAAAGATTAATCTTTTTACCCAACTTCATGCAGAAGAAAAAAAGACCGCTTCTTCCAATATCTTCTTACTGTGATTTTGGCAGATTGAAATTGATGAATGAACTTGAGAATTGCAACAAATCTATAATATATAAAGTTTAGTCAAGTTTTGGAAAGTTGCGACCTGGCTAGAGTGCTGAACAGTTTAACATTCAGCACATACAGAACACAACAATAGCTAGCCATTAGATTAAAAAACATTCAAGCCAATGACTATGATAATGCGCTACTAATTAGAAGGAAAATAGGGTTGCTGCTCAGGAGGATCACCCTCACCAAAAAAACACAGCAGCCGCCATGTCTGGGATTCACTGTTCATCTCCTCCCAATTAATTTGGTAACTGTGACCTTGCAATGACAACAATGGATGTTAAGCAACTTCTGAACTGATGGAGGCAGTCTGAAGAGCTTCAATTTCACCTTCAATTAGGGCATCTTTGGACTTCGTGTTTCCTTTGATTATCACATCATGGACCTTAATGGACTCGAGTTCTTCGATTTTTTTCATATACTTTCTCTTTGTTTGGTACACCAGATTGAGACTTTTGGTTATCTTCATGCAGAGATGCTATTAAGTTTCTATCCTTTGTTAGTGGCAGCGTAGCAGAGCGGTGACTGAGGAAGAGTGAATCAGCGGAGGGAAGTCAACAGTGGAAGAGTACAAAACCTCTTTAATTCCATCTTTGTGATGGAATTCAAAATAGGTGTATGTAGCACTGTCAAAAGAACCGATCTGGTCCGGTTCCGTAGTATCCAAGTCAGTTACATACTTTAAATGGACTGGACTTAGTTTTTTTTTTTTTTTTGCAGAACTAAAAATGGTAAGTTCATACCCAATCCGTGGATTATGGACCAATCCACGAACTTTATTCTTTTTTTGTTCGGTTCCTTCTCCCACACTCTTAGGTTTCAAATAGAAGCCTAACAACTCCCAAACGAATTAGAAAAGTTTATGAAAGTGAATATTTTCCAGATTTGCATTTATTGAATGCAGTTTAAGACGTTTCATCATATTCTTTTAGTATCCTCAATATTAACATGATCTGCCTAATCGTGTTTAGCAGGCCAGGTGAGAAAAATATTAGTTATAAATAGTATGAATAAGTTTAAATTCAAGTCTTTCCAAAAAATTTTGAGGTTGTGGTTGAGACGGTAATAACACAACAGATATTTTAATATAGCAAAAATGGTTAAATTAAATTGTTTATTAATGATGTTGAAAACAAAGTCATCTAAATCTTGAAATAAAATATTAAAGTTTCGATCCGCAAAGTCTGTGTCCGTTTTTATATTTTTAATTTTGTGAATTGGGCTCAAAATACCCGCATTTAAACGAACTTTTATTTCCGAGTCCATATCCAATCCATTTAGTGCGGTTTACAGATTGGTCCGCGGACTTTTGGTCCGTTTGACAATACTAGGTGTATGTCATGTATATAATAACTATACGGGCTTGGCCTTAGACTAGCCATGGTTTGGCATAATGGGCCAACCATAGCATTGATTTTTAAGGGAGCAACGTTTTTTACATTAACGGATAGGGGTGTTCATTGGTGTGATTTGGTGAAAATCGATTTATTAATGCGGTTTTATACGATTTTTTAATATATTTTCTAAAACCATACCGCACCATTTTGACTTCCAAACCGAATTTCACCAAACCGTAATTATTTTGGTTTGGTGAAATTAGGTGCGGTGAAAACCGATCTAAAAAAATTATACAATTATTTAAATATCTTATCACTCACGAGTTCCAATGTAATATTTATAAGAGAGTAACTATGTAACAAAATCCCACAGCTTTAATGCGAATTTAAATAAATAAATACATGTCTAAATTGAAAACGTTAGCAAAATAAATATGTTTTCTTTGAAAGTTCTAAACATATAAATCAAAGTTCTCATCAAAACATCAAACAAAAAGGTTAAAAAAATCACATTTTCAATGAAAACAGAGAGTGCCGTTGAGAGTTCTGAGTTTGACTTTTGTGAGGTGTGAGAATAAGCGAATCAGATCCTAACCCTAATTTAAATCTAATAAAATAACTAACTAATATTAATATATTAATTGTAATTCAATTAACTTTAGTAAAACATAATTATGTAAATATACCATATTTTTTTAAAAAAAAAATAAAAAAATTAGTTGGGTAGATAATGCGGTTTGTGGTGCAATATAACTTAAAATTTTCTAAACCGCGACCGCACCGAAAAATAATTTGCGGCAACTAAAATCGTATTTAGCCACACCATAATTGACCAAACACCGCACCGTACACCAAAATTAAATTTGGTGAGGTGCGGTTTTCAATTAAAAAGATTAATGAACACCTCTATCAACGGATTTGCCAAATCTGTTATGTACTGACATGGACAAACTCCCAACAAGTATGGCCACGTCATCACAGAACATATCCGTTCTCAATTCTGTACGGATTTGGCAAATCCGTCCTCAAGAAATCCTAACTCATTCCAGAAACCCTAAAACACGATGCAAACCCTAACCAACTCTTGTTTGAGAACGGATTCGAGAAATCTGTTCCCAACTGGCAGGGAATATCTCCACCAAATCTCAAATTAACCCTCTATTTATACACACCAACTTCTTCTTCAAAACTCATATCAATTTCCCATGCGCACTACCTTCATTGAAGCAGAAAGGAATGATGAAATTTTATCCCATTTAACCATCAATAATGGCCAGGTGACAGGATTTGGTTGTCACCTACTGCATTATTAACCATATTTGTTATGATGAGAAAATCTACATGTATATAATCCAAATTATATAATCCCAGGGGCGTCTCAAACATTTTGGGGGACCCTGTGCTAAATTTTAAAATGAGGCTCTACGTAACTGGAGAAAAGTGACTTTCATGTAAATATAAGAAAAAAAATCATTACAATTGTATCATGATTTTTGTTCTCCAAAATGTACTAAAATGTTTTAAACATAATTTTAAAAATACAAACATTTTTTATGATTCTTAAACAAAATACAAACACACACACACACACACACGCATATATACATATATAATTAACATAAAATTGGGCCCCCCAAATTTTTGAGGCCCTGTGCGGTCGAGCACCTCTAACACCCTCTTAGCCATCCCTTCTCACTATACATGAGGGATATTAGAAACGTTAACTCGTATTCTTGATATCCAAACTTGAAAATTTTACTTCTTAAGAGAAAATAGATTAATTAAACTTACGAAGCTAGAAGAAGAAAAGGTAGATGGAAGATCAATTA
Organism: Vinca major; assembly: GCA_028566175.1. NCBI lineage: Eukaryota > Viridiplantae > Streptophyta > Magnoliopsida > Gentianales > Apocynaceae > Vinca > Vinca major. The sequence continues at coordinate 13,731,990 of JAOWBF010000039.1, forward strand.
ATGTTGTTGGCTCATTTTCTTGGAAGTTTGATTGATTAATGAATGATGTTCTCCGTTTGGACCACGCTTTCTTGTTCCCATGCAATGTTATTGCACGACCCAAAAGTGTTCCGTTACCCACCGCTTTACACTAAAATAGACCAACATTGAGCACAATTTTTCACATCCCACTTTGCACGTTGTCTATTTCTTTACTATGGTGATTTCATGGAAATTCTAGCAAAAAAATAGTATTGTACTACTACTAAGTACTATGCCCATAATTTCCCTTTGACATTGGAAATCAAGATATAATAATAATAAATCAATTATTACTTGAACAAATATAAAATTAATACTATGTACTAAAACAAATATTTCGCTCTTATTTATTTTCTTGATCAGAATCGTTGAGAAACAGACGTGTGTTGTCTTCGCTTTAGCTGAGGAGAGATGAGGCC
>JAOWBF010000039.1:13732529-13745367 GCA_028566175.1 Vinca major
ATATATATGTGTGTGTGTGCGCGCACATCTTTTCAAAGGAGAATAAAAGCATATGTAAGCATATAAAACTTTAGTTTATTTTTTGACTCTATTCATATACGAGTGCCCCACTGTCTTTAGATTTTGGATCACTGTGTGAGTATTAGGCATTAATTAGTTTGTGACTTTGAGTGATTAATGGAACAATGTTTTAGGTGTGTGTTATTGCTAATTTTGTTTCCTTAAGAGTTCGAATCTATTTTCGCCATTTATACGGGAAAACAAGCACCGGGGTGCTGTTAACAAAACAAGGATTACGGTTTTAGTACATAACACATTTTTAGTACACAAGAAATAATTTTGGTCATTCTAATTTGTTAGATAAAAGAAATTCAACAGTCCAATATTTTTTCCACCTGTTGTGATTCTTGTTACATAAGACGTTACCTACCAAGTACATGTGTTTATATCGAGAGAACAAATGTTACAACCATAAGATAGGTGCCTGTAACAAGAAAACACATTGCATTAGATTTAACAGTCCAAAAGAAATGCAACATCTGTCCAAAACGTTTCAAAACTGTAGCCGTGAGCCAAAAAAAGACTCAGCAGAACGGTGGAGCTGGTTTTCAGAAATCCCTAATAACAGGAAATTCAACAGTCGAACATCATAGGAGTCTTTTGCCAAACATTGTAAGACTTGCAACAGGTAAAACAGGCCACAGAATTGCTAGACAGAAAAGAGAGATATTTACGGCCCCCCGAAAAAAAGGAAAATAAAAGAGAGATGTCCTAAAAATATTGCTCAAGTATATAATTTTCATAATTGTTTTCCGGGCTGACATTTATAATATCTACTCGAAAGCTGAACAACAAAAGGTTTAGAAGTTTCACCATCTTAAGAGTCGAGTAAAACCCAGAAGTTGCAGATAACAGCCGTGGGTAAAAGCAATCAGTCACTAAGGAATGACAACCACATCATATATCCAGAGTTGAATTATAGAACAGTTAAGATGGTCTTAAGTACCCTCTCCATCGCATCTTTCCTTGCTCGGCCACATTTTTTATGCTGAACCGTCAAGAGCTCCGAGTGCTTTCATGTCCTCCAAGAATGCAATATACGAATCGTCAATGCTCTGGGGTTTTTGTATGGATAATGAGTTGTTCGATTCTTGTTTTGCAACAATAGGGGCTACTGCTGGCCGGTTTGATGTGGTCGGTGTGGATGTCTTAGGTTTAGCTTTTGGAAGAGCAGTTTCTCTTCTCACGCGTACTGATGCAGGAACCTGCAATTAGAGCAAGAAATACTTAAAAAAATTGCAACAGTGCATAACTCAAAATGGCGATAAAATGGGCAATTCCGCCATGCTGGAGAGAACTGAGCATGATGCCAAGTGATGTAAGAATAGATATCTATAGCATCTGAGCTGTGATGAAAAGAAAGTCTCTTAACAAACATAATAATATGCTTTTGCTGAAATGACAAGGACTAATCAGTAGCAAATCAAAGGGATTAGCAAATTAATTACTTGTGCAAGTAGATGATGACTTCCCTAAGTATTTATATATGCAGTTAAGGTGTATTTAAACAAGTCGTTGTAGTAGTGGTAAGTATTCCCGCATCATTACCCAAAAAACAACTTGCTCAAGAAAATATAGGCCATCACAACTCAGTTTGAACTCATGTCATGATCGGACCTAACCTAATATTTCCAACTTTATATCGCTTTTGCACTTCATCCAGGTAATTCTAAACATATATTTCTTACAAGGGATCAAATAAAGATTGAAACTTGTATTGGCATACTGCTACTGCTTCGCGACCTATATTACTACAAGGGTTTCACTTTCAAGTTAATATTTCTTTTTATACTTCCTCCCCTATTGATATTTGATAACAATGATACTGTTTGCACCCAAAAGAACCTCTTCCCAAGTTATCTACTTACCCTAAAAATTATAAGCATATATAATCTACAAGCAAGCAATTCAACAATAACAATCATCAATGAAAAATATAGATGTTCTTGAGAATGTATAAAATCACCCATTTAAGAAGATAGCCCTTAGATTTAGATGTTATGCACTATATATCTTTCCGTTATATGATATTCTGGACATGAATTCTTCAAGTGTTCAGCTTCTGATCTGTTAAAACATGACCAAGCAAGATCAAACTATGCATAAAACCCATGCATCAAACATTAACACACCACTTTCTGACCCAAACCAATGCAGAATACAAGTAGAAAACAAACTCACCATTGATGTCAGCTCTGGTGTATGTTGAGCTAATGGCCTCTTAACAACAGTGGATGCAGCTGATTTAACATATGAAGGCTTCTGTGGTGCAAGTTGTCCAGAATTAAAACCATCTTGTGGAATAGGCGGGGGACCAGGCGGAAGCGGTGGCCTATGCATTCCTGGAGGAGGTCCAAAAGGTGGCCTTGGATTAAGAGGAACCATAATTCCAGGTGGAGCAGGCTGACCTGCAATTCCAGGATTAACCAGTGGAGGCCTCATATCAGTTGGAGGTGGGGGTGGGGGAAACCTTAAAATTCCTGGAGGCAGTACATGTGACTGCAAACTTGGAACCATGGCAGGTCCAGGCAACGAAGGCTGTTGTTTTATAGGCGGCGGCGGCGGAATAAATTTGGACAGATCCTTTGTCTCGGGAGTTTCAGCATCGGATTCAGAAAGCATACCTTCCAAAAGATTATTAGGGTTCGGTGGCAACCCCATTGGTGGAGGCGGAGGAGGTGGCGGAAGCATTGTTGCCTATGGAAATAAGCAAATCAATAGAAGAAAATAATTATCATCTTTTCATGAACACAGAAAATGCAAGAAATACCACTGTATATGCCTAAAACATTGCTTAAATCTTAAACGAATTTGGCCAATTTCATATTAGGATATGCAAACTAGCACTCAGTAGCAATTAATGTCTGGATTGTCACACATTTATTAAAATTTATAATATATATTTAGGACAAATGTTAGGTCTCTCTCCCGTCCATCCCCGCCCATACCCCCAATTATTGGGGACTTAATGGGTTATGCTATTGTTGTTGTTGTATATTCAAAACTTCTATACAACTCTGGCCACAGATGCTTATTTTGAACGAGTAATAGACGTGTACAGTAATACAATTATATGAAGCTTATTTATGGGTATAGACATTGATTTTGTTGTCTTTGAGCAAAATTAGTCTAGGTTGTGTAGTTTTACTTGAATTGGACTGTTTTGGAAACTGTTAAATGATAAACCACTGATCTCAATGATCTTACACTTAATACTTTCAAATTCAGTAATTATAAGAACCTAACCGTGAAATTGTGGATCTGCAACCTCTTTGTCAATTCGGTGCGGGTTTTCTGAGTGCATTCAGACATTTTCCTAATTTATGGGCTCCTTCTGTTTGATTAGGTTGAAGATCAAGGTTTAAGCAGCAGCTTCTTTCCATTTATAGTTGCTGAGAAGGATGTCTGTTCTGAAATATGTAGCTTAGAGACCATCTTCGAGACTGCTGGTGGTATACAAGGAGAATTAGATAGATTAGTAGAAGCCAGGCGCCAAGCTCTAGACTTCATACATGAACTGGGCTGTCTTCTTCATAGATTTCAATCAAAGTTTAGGCTGGGTGAAAACGATCCCAACACTGATCTCTTTCCTTTCAAGCGATTTAGGTGGCTTGTTGAGTTTTCCATTGAGCATGACTGGTGTGCTGTGGTTAAGAAGCTGTTGAACATCGTGTTCTGCGAAATTGTAGATGCTGGTCAGTACTCTTCCATGGAAGAAGCATTGTTGGATATTGGACTTCTCCATAGAGCTGTAAGGAGAAATTCCAGATCCATGGTTGAAGTCCTCCTGAGATTCCATCCAGACGGAGATTTAATTGAATCGAAATTAAGCAAGGAGGAATGTTTGTTTAGGCCAGACTTGAAGGGCCCTGGGGGCTTGACTGCTCTTCACATAGCAGCAGGTCGAGATGACACTGAGCACGTATTGGATGCATTAACTGATGATCCTGGACTGGTATTTCTCTCGTCCTCAATATGTTTATAATTATTACTAGCATGATTTCTTGAAAAGGGTGCAAGAATTATATAATCTTCACACTGCCAGTATTAATGAATAGGAAAAAAACAAAATGATTCGTTGTTTAAAAAGGAACCGAATATTGCCATCCACTTTTTCTTCAATTTTAAGTTTTTAATAGAAGAAATCTTTCCTTTTCTTTTCTTTTGAGCAGTCAGAGTTATAGAGGTAGTACTTTGCAGATTTGAACCATCAACTTGGTTTGGAAACCATTTACCTTATTACGTGCAGTATTATTTGGACCAATATTACGTAGAGAAGGTGCATTCATTACTTATATGTTGCTTGCCTTCGTCCGATACATGGTTTCTCGCACACAATTTGTTCTGTACCAACCGTTGGGGCCCTCGGGTTTTGGAGTTGTCCTTTATGTTAGCATTTTTGTTTTGATACTTTCACATGCATGCAATCCATCATCTTTCAAATTTACATTAAATTCAATTGGCTTGCAGTTCTCTTTTGATTTTGAACATTTATTCCTATTTCAAAACTCACTCCAAGTTTAAAGAGTTATAATATAGACTACATGTGTGAACCTTAAAGTAATTAAAGTAAATATATTCCCTTGCTTCTGCTCAAACTTGTTGGCCAACTTTTGCGTTTTCCATTTTGCGTCTGGGAAAATTGCAGCTGGAAGAGGATGTCTGTTTCTGGACACGTTTGATTTGTTCCTTAGACGAGGAACACTACAGATTGGTTTTGTTTTATTTCTGTCGTTTAATAGAAGAATCTAGCCTTGTGTTTTTGAGAAATATTTATGACAATGTCCAGGTGGGAGTTGAAGCTTGGAGGAATGCCTGTGATAGTACAGGATTGTCACCTCATGAGTATGCATGCCTGCGAGGCCACTACTCTTACGTCCATCTTGTCCAAAAGAAAATCAACAAGAAATTAGGAAGCCACCAGCATGTTGTTGTTGATATGCCGGGTAGTCTATTCGACAAGAGCACGAATCAGAAGCTGGCAGATGGTGATAATAAGTTAGGTAAAGTTGGCGGACTCCAGAGCGAGAAGTGTGAGGTGAAACCTAATAACATGACTTGTGGGCAATGTGAGCAGAAGTTTGCTTCTGGAAAGGTCAGAACATCGTTGTCACTTTACAGGCCAGCAATGCTTTCTATGGTTGCAATTGCCGCGGTCTGTGTATGTGTTGCTTTGCTGTTTAAGAGCTCCCCGGAGGTGCTTTACGTGTTCGGACCATTCAACTGGGAGTCGTTGGAGTACGGATCAAGCTGAGTCTAAATCGATCATTTTCGACTGTTTGTAACTAAATATAGGTATAAGCTTTTGGAATTGCAATATATGATGTATATTCATGCATATCCTTGTGGTGATCATAAAAAAAGAAACAAGTCTCTGTCTCTGTGTATTAACCAATATATTAGGCTGGAAATAATTCTTTTTTTTTAAATTTTATTATAGAGACGGTAAATAATGTTGTAGAGAAAGAGTTATCTTATTGTAATTGTCATTAAAGATTAATTAGTATAAAATACTACTACTTCCAATTTTTTCTTACTGTGATTTGGCATATGGAAATTGATGTATGAACTTGAGAATTGCAACAGATAAAATTGGAACTTAGGTGCAGCGCTACATAATACAGGATTATCCAAATTCTTGTGTTGTGATATATTGAATTGTTTCGAATGTTTATTTTTCTTAATACTTGTATGAGTTTGCTTAGCATTCAAAAAAAAGAAAGAAAATGGTTTACTCAAAATTGAATTTCCTCATGGTAACTTCTGAAGGTTGTTTGCTTAGCACACTACTCGATCCAAACTTCAACTCACTCACACCAAGACAAGTTGGGCCTTTTCGATAGTCCTACAGTCTGGTTAGCTAGTTGTCATTCAAATACTAATCGAATTAGTCGGTCATATTTACGATTTTTCATGTTTGTTTAAGGTAAGGTCAGAGAGTTAGCTACTGTATCAATTAAATTTCAAATGAATTAATCGAGTTAAAATATCCAAAACTGATCATCAAGGATGCTAATAAAGGGAAAAATAGGAGGTAGAACTGATCCATGTTGTAAAAGTGGAGTCTATTTGTATAAGTGAAGCCGAAGATGTATTTTCGCGTGTAAAATGCGAGACTAATCTTAATAGATCGGTTCCATCCCTAATTAAAAGATAAAGATTATCCAAAACCAATTTTTAGTCTTTTTGGCAACTCCACCACTGTGACTGTCTTTATTACATACAACCTTCATCAGTAGCAATATCAGAGCAACCAGAGTAATCCTCAAATGGCGGCGGCGCCGAATTTGTCCTTCTCATCCTCACTCCACTCCCTCTCTCTTCCTCCAACCAAAACCCCCATTACCACTCCATCAATCTCAACAACACTCCTCACCATTCGCTTTTCTCTCACATCATCATCAGCCCCTCCAAAGAACAACAAGAAGATCTGGAAAGAAGGAGAATATCCAGGTCGCTCTTATGATTCCTCCAGAGAAGACAAAAGGAGGACTAGGACACCCATCAAGAATCTCAAGAAGAAATTGGATACAAAAAACAATGTCAAAGCTTGGGCCAATACTGTTACCGAATCTCTCTCTGAAACCATTGATAAGAAACAATGGCTCCAAGCTCTTCAGGTACTCCCTTTTTATCTTCTCTTCTTTGCTTAAAGTTTATTTCTTTTTACAGCAATTGGTAATTTCTTTTGACTGTTCTTTCTGGGAATTCTCGAGTCTTTGTTGCAAGTGTAAGCAATTTTGTGTTCGGAGAATATGAAATATTTGTGCACAAATGCACCATAAGGGTCCCACTGTCTGTACCTATGATTAGGTGGAAGGGTTAGATCGCGGGATGTACCTCATTGACCACAATGCTAAGTCGGTAGGATTAGGTGGGATAGTTAAATCACTGGATGTGCCTCGAGGGGTCCCACAACTCTGCCCTTCAGATTGGGTGGATGAGTTAAATCGCGTGATGCGTCTCATTGAGTCCCACCACAAGTACCTATTAACCAACGGTGCAATCAGGATTGATTCCTGCATTTGACTGGATCAAAGCCTCCCACTCTGGTGTAGGCAAGGGGCCCTGCTATCGTCCACGTAGTGGTGGGGTTTGCACACTGAACTATGCCCGGAAGACAACAAGCAATTAGTTATCTAATTAGTGGTGCTTCTGGATATAATTTGTGTATTGTAGATTGTAGTAGAGGGTTTGTTTAATCTTTGTTTTGGAAATCCACATGTGTTGAATTACTGATGAGGGCTCTTTCTAAAATCTCAAGGTTTTTGAGATGCTAAAGCAGCAGTCTTTTTATCAACCTAAAGAAGGGACTTACATGAAGCTACTGGTTCTTCTTGGAAGAGCTGGTCAACCAGAACGAGCCCGTCAGCTATTTGATGGAATGCTTGAAGAAGGATTGGAACCAACTCCCGAACTTTACACTGCTCTACTTGCTGCTTATTGTAGAAGCAATATGTTGGATGATGCATTTTCAGTTCTTCACCATATGGTGGCGAATCCTCGTTGTCAACCTGATGTTTATACTTATAGTACACTCATTAAGGCTTGTGTTGATGTTCACCAGTTTGAAATGGTTGAATCCCTTTATGAACAAATGGCTGAGCGACTGATTACCCCGAACACGGTCACTCAAAATATAGTCTTGAGTGGTTATGGGAGGGCAGGAATGTATGAACAAATGGAGAAAGTGTTGTCTGGGATGCTCGGGAATGATACGTGCAGACCTGATGTATGGACAATGAATATTATTCTCAGTTTGTTCGGGAACAAGGGTGAGATTGAAATGATGGAAAGATGGTATGAAAAGTTTCGGGATTTTGGGATTGAGCCAGAAACACGGACGTTTAACATCCTTATTGGTGCTTATGGTATGAAAAGAATGTATGACAAGATGTCGTCTGTGATGGAATACATGCGTAAACTTTCATTTCCATGGACGACATCAACATACAATAATGTAATTGAGGCATTTGCGGAGGCAGGTGATGCAAAACATATGGAATACACGTTTGATCAAATGTGTACTGAGGGCATGAAGGCGGACACTAAAACGTTCTGCTGTCTGATAAAGGGTTATGCCAATGCAGGCCTTTTTCATAAGGTCATTAGCATGGTTCAGTTGGCTGGAAAATTCGAAATACCTGAGAATACATCATTCTATAATTCTGTTATTTATGCTTGTGCAAGAGCGGATGATTTAATGGAGATGGAGCGAGTTTTTAAGAGAATGAAAGATAAGCAATGCCAGCCAGATCCCGTCACTTATTCTCTTATGGTTGATGCATACAAAAAAGAAGGTATGAACGATAAAGTCTATGAGTTGGAGCAAGAAAAACCGAAATTAGCACCTCGTACTTCTGATGATATACATGATCCCAAATCTGAGACCTCAGTTGATGTCTGATTGAAAATGTACAATGATAACTCATATCTCCAACCCTCTGCATTAACCAAAAGAGCAATCGGAAGTGCAAGCTGATGAATATCAAGCTATCTTTCCGGGATACATAACTCTTTGGCGGCTTTACCTTCCAATACTCAGGTCAATAGCTCAAATATGCTAGTTTCAGGGATTTGGTGTACATAATTTTTTTCACTTTTAGTAGAAATGTCGTCATCTGTCTTGTATTTGTACTTAAAATTTTCTTGTCATCTGTTAGCCTGTGTATTCTAATTACCACATTTCTCAAGTTAAACGTGTCAAGAGAACCCAACTTAATCTCAAATGCACGGAATTAAGCAGGGATAATTCTGTTTGGTCAATCAAGAATTACCATATTTCTTTTGTTTGCCGGTGTACTTGTGAACAATTTTCTCTATTTTGCTCAGTCTTGGCAAACATTTCAATTTCATTTTCCTTCCCTTTTGTTTGCTATAAATTTGACATTCTTTCTATATTCCACCTTGACTACCATACACTATCAGGGAGAATACAAAACAGAAGAAGACTAAATTTCTTCTATAGAATAATAGTATAGGTTCCTTTTCCAATCTATGGAAGCATAGAACATTTGCTTGAATAAACTAGAAGTGATAAATGGGGCTGGTCCCGTCTATCGTGTCGTGCTGGCTCAACACGTTTTTGTTAACGAACTAGGTACATCCCATAAGACGGCTAGAGCCGCAGGCCGTGGCATCCCTTGAGCAGCAGTTCACAATTAACTGTGCTATCATGCAGAATCAAGCCACTTTTGCCGCCTCTATGGACCGGAGAGAATAAAAACATGGCAAGCGAGGGGTGCGATTGAGAACTTGCAGAAAATGTGAAATAGAAATAAGAAAGGCATCAGATGACATAGCAATAGCCTTTTGCATTATGCAGACCCAATACTATTGTTTATCACCATATAGAGCAAAATTTTATTTAAAAAGTTACTTCTGCAAATACAAAAACAGAATGGAATGAGATAAAAAGAAAATAATAAAGCATTAGCTACATTGCAGGCTAGCATGAGAAGAGAGCTTCTTGTGCTGCTAAAGCTTAGGCTTCAACCTTCTTGAGAGGCTTAACCACTTCCCATGTGAAGTCAGGATCATCTCTACCGAAATGTCCGTAGGCAGCGGTCTTCAAGAACCTGCTGTTACCACCTCTCTTGAGATCCAGGTTAATAGCAATCATCCCGGGTCTGAAATCAAACTTATCCTTCACGATCTTCAGGATTTCTCTGTCGGGTATCTTTCCAGTGCCATATGTATCCACAAAGACAGACAAGGGCTCAGGAACACCAATGGCATAGGAAACTTGCACAATGCACCTACGGGCGAGGCCACTGGCAACAATGCTCTTTGCAGCTTGTCTCACAATATAGGCACCGCTCCTATCCACCTTGGTAGGGTCCTTCCCTGAGAAAGCTCCACCACCATGAGCACCCCAACCTCCATAGGTATCGATAATGATCTTACGGCCAGTGAGGCCAGCATCACCGTGTGGTCCACCAATAACAAAGCGACCAGAAGGATTCAAGTGGAAAATGGTCTTCTCATCAAGGTACTTCTCTGGAACCACGGGCTTAATAACATGTTCTTTGAGATCAGCAGCAATCTCATCGTTAGTAACAGTTTCATCATGCTGAGTCGATATTAAGACAGTGTGAACTCGAATTGGAACCATAGCACCATTCTCATTGTAATACTCAACAGTGACTTGAGTTTTACCATCTGGTCTAAGCCAAGGGCAAGTACCATTCTTGCGGACCTCCGTCAGTTTGGCACCAAGTTTGGTTGCAAGAACATGACTCAAAGGCATCAATTCAGGGGTCTCATCAGTAGCATAGCCAAACATGTGTCCCTGATCACCCGCGCCAATCTCCTCGGGGCGCTTAGTCAAATGACCATGGACACCCTGAGCAATATCAGGGCTCTGCTGTTCAATGTTAACAAGAACCTTGCAGTTATCGGCATCAAGACCAACATCATCAGATATGAAACCAATTGCTCGGCAGGTGTCCCTCACAATCTTCTCATAGTCTACTTCTGCCTTGGTGGTGATTTCACCGAAGACCATGACCATGTTGGTCTTGGTGCAGGTCTCACAAGCAACCTTGCTCTCGGGATCCTGTGCTAAACAAGCATCCAGCACCGCATCTGAGATCTGGTCACAAAGCTTATCAGGGTGTCCCTCATTCACCGACTCAGATGTGAACAAAAAGGTCTCCATTTCCTTTCAAACTGCAACAAGAAAACAAATATCAGCGGCATATCTAAGGAGGCAGGGTGGTGATCACCCTCAAACATTTTCAAAACGTCAATCAATTTTTTACGAGTAATGATGTAAAATTTTACAACTAGCCACCCCAAACAAATTTATACTTCTCCCTCTAAATTCGCCCTTAATAAATACCCGCACTACTCAATATATTGGCCAAATAAAAGGTAAAGCAGAAAATGAAACTAAAAAGACAAAAGGGATATCGTCAAATGGACAAAAACACAAAGATCCATACTTCAAACAGATGGGTCTAGTAAAGATTTAATCTTTATTGGATAAGCATGAAAAAAAAGATGGATTATTTTTACCAAAATATGCATAGAAGAAACTACAGAAATCACTCAAAAAATGAAACAACCGACAGATCTCAAAAGGACAAGCTTTCCAGAAGTCAAGGAAGTAGTAAAGTCATAATCTTTGCAAGAAAAACAACAGATCTAGTACTAAAGATTCCATGTAGTCACCAAAAAGATTCTTAATAATTATGAATAAGCCATAGCAACAAAACTACTATAGTAATAATGATAATAAACACAAGGAGAAAACTAACAGAAAGAGGAGGGAAGAATAAAAAACTAACCTCGACGGGAGAGAGAGAAAAAGGAGATCTTTGAGAGAGTTGTTGAAGTATAGAGGGATGGAGGAGTAGTGCAAAGGAGTTGGTGGAGGAAGGGTGGGAATATATAGGGGCGAAAATGTAGAGAAGTTGTTGGGCGAAGGGTCCTTTAAGTTGAAATATGGGTTAGATTCATTCTTTCTATTTTTCTTTTCATAAGTACTGACGAGTGTGTGGGGTAGGAAAGATATTAGTATTAGGTGCAAGAATTTTTGTAATCGTGATTTTTTTAACTTGATTCTTTAATTAGACTTAAAATAACGAAATTTTGAAAAATCAAATAAAATTGTTATTATGGAAAGTTAACAATTAGAAACATGATATAATGACTACAAAGTGGTAGAAAGATACTCTTATGAGGGTCACTTTGGCACACATTGGTAGATAGGTGGTAAGTTGTTGTTAGTATGTTCTCAAATGGTTATTGTATATCAGCTTATAGATTAAAATAATTTCATTACATTAAGTCATTAATTGAGGCAAAATTGGTCGGATAATCTACATCCACGGCTATGGTTAGATATTTTGTATTGGAAATATGAAATGGAAGCCGTTAAATGCGCCTGATGATGATGATGATGAGTGAATTTATGGGGGAAGGCATTTTGCACGTTGCAAAGAGTCGGTGGGACACCATATTTGACAACCCACGGGACCAAGACCTCATTCTCTTTGGGATTGGGAGGTGGGCTCTGTGGCGTGGTATTGCCTTTTTGTGTAAAAAAACCTCATTCTTTTTCACCAACTTTCCCGGACACCTTCTTCTAGCCAAGTTGGTAAGAACCCCAAAATGGAAAACCTTCCTTACAAGATCAGCAATATTTGAAACCATGTTCAAAGTGTATGTGTCATCCTAAATGAGGTGAATATCACTTTAGGCAAAAAATTGTAACAGTATGTCGCACTAAATGTTGTGGTGAATTTGATTAAATATTTCGAACTATATATAAAATTTATTATATCTAGTAGTATTTTTAAAATTTTCAGGAAGGCCAATCCAGCTCTAGTGCGAAACCTTAAATTCTGCACATACAGAATAAATTTTAATTGTTTTGACTGCTGAAATTTTTTTTTTATTCAAAATATTTGTTATGGGCTTGGGGACCCAAAACACATGTTTTTCGTCATATGAAGAACATGTATGAAGAACGAGTGTTATGGATTCTCAAGTCCATAACAGATGTTCTGGAATCTAAAAAATTTCAGCAGTCAAATCTTTAATTTGATAGTCGAAACTTTGTTTTACACATGCAGAACGAAAAGAGTTTCACACTGAAGAAAGCTATTTCAAAAGCAGGGTATCACTTACCTATTCTTTTTGGTTGAAAATAGATATCCACCATCGACAACAGTAACTAATTTTCGGAGAGTTATCTAAAAAGGTAAACGACTTGTCTATTCTTTTGTTTACCAATTTTTTCTTTTATTTTTCGTTTTTTGGGGTGCTGTTC
>JAOWBF010000039.1:13745646-13758782 GCA_028566175.1 Vinca major
GAATCAATCCAATCAATCTAATTCCTATAATTATGCATATACACCTATACAACATGTGTTAAATGTGCTAATAGGTTGTAACACAGTACACAAATACACAGAGTTAGATTCAAGAAGTGCACATTTTCCCACTACTGATTGCACCATTATTATCTTGCTAGTTTTGCAACTGCAAGGCCCTGGAGCTGTATAATTGTTCAGTATACAAAGCGACATAAATGGGCTCTATATTTTGTCTATAATGGACGAACATACCTTTTTCTCAAGAGCATTAACGGTGTATTCAAGCTCCTCAATAGGGTGTTCTAGAATTTACACTTCCTCTTCCTTTTGTTCAGCATACGCTTTACTAGCCTCTGATTCCTGGCAAAAATAATTTTGTCATGCATATTGCATAATATTCATTACATCCTATATTTTGAAATGTTTTTGGAGGTAGACACACCTGTCGGGCCTCTAATGCAATAGATTCCTTCTCATCAGCCAATGCATTCGCAATATCCAGCCTGTCCTGCAGGTAGTGAAGTTGATCAACAAGTTCATCTCTCTCCATCATCATTTTTTGCAGATCATCGTTGATATCTTTCATTGAAGCAGCCAAATCTTTCTCCATTGAAGAAGTCATGCGAAGAGTTTCATTTTCCAAATCTCTAATGATCTCCCTCTGTTCTTCCAATCTTTGGTCTGCTTCTGATTTTTGAAGATAGAGATCCTTCAAAAGCATTCTAAAGTCAGTATTTTGTTCGGAAAAAATATCTAATGTGCCTCTCAGCTACTCTAGATCAACATTTGAGACGGATAAATCACTCTCAGACTCATTCAAGCGACCCCCTAGTACCATATGCTGGATAACCAAGTCATCAAACTGACTTATCTTCAACTGCAGCTCGTGCTCGATGCGATTCAAAGCTTTTGTTAACATTTCAATTCCATCCTTGGCATCCTTTTTGCTGCTAGCCGATTCTTGCAACAAGCTAAAATCGAAACATAAACCTTTCAATATAACTTCCTTCCGCTGCAATTCTCTCTTCAGTTCAGTGTTCTCCATTATCAGCTCTGATTCTGGTTTTCTGATTATCTCAGTTTGAAGTCAACTGTTTTCCACTTTCATTTGCTTTCATCAATGCATTCAACATATGATCAGCTTCCTTCATTGTTTCATGAGCTTTCTCTAATTTGGTAAATAATCTATCAACCAGAGTGATCTTCTTGACGACAGTAAACTGCATATCAAAGCATTGAAAAGTGATCAAATAAATACAATAGTAGTAGTTTGACTTTTGGCACACAGATTTCAATCAAATCGTCAACTGGATTTCATTTTTCCTAAAATAGAAGGAAAAACAAATAACATAAATTTTATAACATAAATCTATTAATACCTGTTTTACAAATTCATCTTCCGGCACCATATCCTCATCATCTTGAACCACTTTCCCCATCTCTGGTGTTATTACTAAGTGTTGCTCACTATTTGTGTGGAATACTAGTGAATGAGGTACAGAGAGATCTGTGGCAGAGCCATCTGAAGTTTTCTTTGAACAAACATCTGCAGTTAAAAGAACATATATTTTTGAGAAAGCATCACATGCCACTCTTAGTTCCTTCTGCAAACAAAACCGAGTTGCTTCATTAGGCTCGAACTCTTGACCAGCCTGTCTGACTCTTCTGGTGTCTGATCAAGAACGAGTGTTTTAGATTCTCAAATCCATAACAGATGTTCTGGAATCTAAAAAAATCTCAGCAGTCAGATCTTTAATTTTGATAATCGAAATTTTATTTTACACGTGCAGAACGAAAAGAGTTTCACACTGAAGAAAACTCTTTCAAAAGTAGAGTATCACTTACCTATTCTTTTTGGTCGAAAATAGATATCCACCATCGACAACAGTAACTAATTTCTATATCGGAGAGCTATCTAAAAAGGTAAACGACTTGCCTATTCTTTTGTTTACCAATTTTTTCTTTTATTTTTCGTTTTTTGGGGTGCTGTTCTTATTAAATTTCACTTGTTTGTGAGAAGGGATTCTTCTCAATATTCCTCTTCTGTAAAGGTTGACATATTATTGTTGCATTGCTTGGTCTTGATCTGGTTAGTTAGTGGGTTGATATCTGTCTTTATTTTACAAGTGAGTTGGGTAGAAATGAATAAATTATTTCAACATGCATGCTACTGCCTCTGCATTATGATCTGCATGTTTCTTGCTAAAACATATTTTTTTAAATGTCTTTATTGTTCTTTCTCTCCGGAATTGAATATCTCATTTTCTATACAAAATGAATAAATAACGGGACATCCAATTCTGGACGAAGGGAGTATTTAATTAGCATATATACATAAAGTCTTGAAATGAACACATCATTTTTTGGGGTCTTCCTTCTAGAGTGAAGAAGTTACTCCATGGACAGTGACTTCTGCTTCTATAGAGCAGCTGTCTTTCACAAGAAGTCCATTGGTTTGTAGACTAAAATTACCCAGTGAGATGAATCTTTGCCAACCCCGCACTGGATTCGTCGCGCTAAACCAGTAGTTTACTGCAATTAACATAAAAACTCTTTAGCAATATCGGAGGAAAAAAGAACAATGTTTCAAACAACATTGATCTAAAGCACACATTGATTGTTACCTTTGCCAGACCAATTTGTGGAATGAATTTGGTCTATTATACGCAATGTGAAATCGGCATATACTTGAGAAGAACTAGTTGGAAGGCAGGTAGGATCAGCTAAAGTAAGATATAAAGATATATGGTTGCCGGTACCACTCCCCTTTCCCCTGGGGTAAAGCTTTATTTTCCTGCAGCATCAAGCAAAGAATATATCAGAAATATCGCCTTCTAGATAATGACTCTACGTATATTAGCACACATGATTCATGACAGATGTTTTGACAAAGTGAATTCATTGGTTACCATTTATGGTCGCCAGCATTGAATGCTGGGGATTCTTGACAATCTTCTTCTAAATTGGAGAAACCTTGTATTTTCCATGTGTGTTTTTGGCTTATGGGATCCTTCATCATCACTAAACTCTCTCCTTTTCCTCTGTTGTTTTCCTTGCTGACATATACTTCGGCTCCGAATACACAGGTATCATTCACAAGATATCCATTTGAAGGATCATTAAATGTTCTGAGAGCCAAGAACCGACCAAAACCCTGCTCCAGCTTCATCTTGTGGAATCGTCTTCCTTTTCCCACTGCATGTAATCAAAACATTCTGTTGTTAGCCATTAGCTACCTCTTTCCTACGAGCAGGGTCGTGTCTAGAGAATTGGGGCCCCCGGTGAAATTCATAGGGGAGGCCAAACTTTTTTTGAATTCTTTGTATTATATTGGGACAGGGGCTCGGGGCCTATTATTCTGAGTGGAAAGTATTTGCCAACCACGTTACGATTTCTTGATTGGAGGCCTACACAAGGGGCCTTCTTTTGACGTGTGGCCTTAGACGACCCTGCCTACGAGTCACAACGTGCTAGAACCGTCCAACGTACCTTCAAGAGTCATGTAGTTGTCCTTGTTCTGATCAAGTAAGAACAGTTTAAAGATGGCGTGGACCTCCTCCCCAGGTTGGAGCAAACTGCTTTCCGCTAGCATCAGGTATATGGAGATGTTATCAGCGGTGTTCTTGGTTTTGTTCCCACCCGGGTGAATTATCAACTTCCTGCACGTTCACAGATTATTACAAGTGAATTCAATGGCGATATTGAAGCCAAAATTACACGAAAGAAGAATTAAGAAGTGTTTCTTTGTACCATCTGTAGCCCCCAGCTTCAAACTCGTTTGTACTGTATTTCTCTATGTTATTCTTTATCAGTAATGAAAATGATTGCACCTTAACCATGTAATGAGTTGGTGGTGTATCTGAAACTGAAGTTATAACATCTGCCAGAAATAATAGATCAAAGTTATATATTTCCACGCCGTTTACTAGTGGAATTTTTTTAAAGGCACAAGCTATCAATGTTTTCTGCACAAAAATGCTATTTTGCTGCAGTCCCTTTCTCTTTAGTTGCCCAGTAATAATACAAAAACAGTTGAAAAGGAAACCACTTACCATCTTGGTCACCGATATTGAGATCTGCCATGGCAAGAAACTTAGCAAAGTGCTTAGGTTGATGGAATCAGAGCTGAAGCAAGGGGTTCTTAAATATGAAGAGAGAGCAATACCTGGAGTGCAAAGAGGGGTTATAGATTGTTTAGGCTACATGAAGCCTTGTTCAAGCAATAAGCATCGGTTCCCTGCTTGTTAATTGGACAATACTTAAACATGCCAAATGCAGAGCTTCTCCACAAATGTGAAACTGAGAAATTATGAAAGAACTAGGATGCTAATTTTTCCGACACAAGAAAGTACTAGTACCAGAAAGAAGGCAAGGAATAACACATGCCTTGATGCACTTACAGAGATTGCAAGTAACTTCTTCGTTTTGCTTCATCAAGGAGGATCATAATCTATTGAAAAGGGAGTCTTTACACAAGAATTCTTTGCGAATAAACATGGTATATATCTCCCTAAATAAGGATCATCAACTTCAATTTCAAAAGACCTCATATGCTATCTTAGTAGTGATCTTAATATATTACAATTAATAACGACTTTCCATATTGCTTACAAGGAAGAGCTAATCTACTAACAGCAAATTTTCAGATGACCATCTTCTGTTCCAACAAGAAAGAGCCGTGAGTAAGGTAGTATGCTAATGCTTGACAACACAGACATGTTCCTTGTTTCTCGGTCTGCCATATAGAGATATTGAGGCGTAACATGTTGCTCCCCTTGCTGCCACATTAAATTAGTGGTCACATTAAAATTTTATTTTTAATATATATAATAGGGGAGCAACAAGAAAATTTGTGATCAATGATTTGGTATGTGTACCTCATTTACAGATGTAGCTAAGCTAGAAAGCCCGATCTTGTTCCTAGATATCGAGATTACATCCTGTCCCCAGACTGAGAATCCAGATACACCGTCACTGTGACCTTTATAAACCACTGGTTCTGATGTCCAATTCCTGTATTTTATATAACAGAGTCTTTTCAGCTGAAATTAGCAGTAACGATTGATTGGGGTACTCTTAAAAAATTTCCTAAGCTGGCACCTAAAAGCAAATCTGTTCATTGAAGATTGGTGCACTCTGACCCCAACTACACTTTCTTGAGAATAGGCGATTAAATGTCAATTTCCAAGCTATTAACATGGACATGTAGCAAAATGTTTCTTCACCAATTAAGATAAGACATAATAATTCTCAAACTTAAACTATGACTAGTCATAGAACAACGAACTATACCATAGAACGAAGCTCATTTCTCTAACCATTTGACTTAGACAGCAAGTAGGCAATTACCTTCTCAAGTCCCAAATCCGTAAACTCCTGTCCAGAGAACTCGAAACAAGCAAATGATCACTTGGTGCAGCTAACTGCAACATACAAACAAATAATGAGAAACCATCTTTTAACCAATAAGCATCTGTGTCCCATCTCTACTATACCTTCGTCAAGTATCCATCGTGAGCTTGCCATGAGGCAATCATGTTTCCACTCCTTGCATCAAACAATATGCAATTGCCAGAACTTAGTCCCGCCGCAATCCAAGATGGAAATCCATTCGCTCCTGCTTGTCCTTCAGCAGAAGCAGGCGAGCATATGGAGGAGATTAAAGAAGGAAAACTGGATTCATTAGATTTGCTCCTCCACAGATGTAGTTTTTTACCATGGTTGATATCAAGAAATCTGCACCAAGAAATTGAACTTTGTAAAAGGGAAACATCTTATTCCTATATAAGCTACAAATCAAAAACCAACCTCAGAGGATAGAAAAAGTAATTACCTGAGAGATCCGTTTCCCGAACCTACAACTAGCAAATCGAGATATTGCAAGTGATGCATACAAGTATAGTAGCTTCCATCAAATTCAGTATTTAACAACCCACTTGTTAATGGGTTATAATGGAGCGTATTTGTTTCCTCTGTACTAGTCTTGGAAGAAGTGTTTGCAGAGCCAGTAGGATGCAAAGAATTTGCAGAAGATTCAGAAAATACAGAGATTAGTTTCCCTGTTTGACCATTCCATACATGTACAGTCCCATCACAGGATGCAACCCTCCCCGAGGAATTCAAAACACAAATATCATTAACTACCTGCCGATTAAGAGGAATTAAAGATTTATCAGTATTTTTTCTTGCAGAAAAATTATTCAGCTTGAAAGTAAAGAACATAAAAATTGAATGTACTATTCAGTCATATTAATGTGAAGTGACAGCCAACCTCCTCATGGCCATAATAACCGGAAATGCAATTTGTTCTCGACAATTCCCATTTCTGAACAGTTCCTTTGAACCCTGGACCAACCCCTGCGGTAAAAATAGTACATTCGTCTTGACAAACAGCCAAAGATCTCAAAGCTCCATGATGTGCTCGAACGGAGTGGATCACAGATGCTCTAATCTTCCATGGAAGTTCATCCTTTGAGACACCAGTGCGACCAAAAAGATCGAGGCCTCCCATGCTAGATGCCGGGCTGGGGAACCAATCCCAAGGTTCATGCTTCCCAAAGCTTGAATTCCCTTGATTCCACTTATCTGAAGTCTGGTGATTGTTTGATGGTTGTTTGTTTCGTAACAAATTTTTTGCACCTTTATTTCCTTGTGATTGTGGTACGGACCATCCAACTCCATTGAGCAACATTTTAGCTGGAATATAGTCTGAGGTTGAGTTCTTGTTGGTAGTGTATTTTCTGGTACTTGCGTTTTCCAAACTGCTTTGAGATGATTCCCCTGTGTTTTCCAACTGGATATGATTGTTTCAGAAAACGGAGCATAGTATACTAAGAGCGAAACAACAACAGAATGATGCTTCTGGCATAAATTGTGCTCAAAATCTAGGACTCATCTATGGCTCAAGAATTTCAGAGATTTGCTAATAGTACAATCTATTCCTAAATATAGTCGTCTTTACATCTAGGTTCAAATCTAGAAGTCACCAAAAAAAGGGAGCAAGATCAAAGGTTCAATAAATTTCAGTTGATCTTCAAAAATGTTACTAAAGAAAAGGCAAAATTATCGAACTTTTTATACTACTAATCTTTGTACCGGAAAAGAACTCACACTTCTAAGTTGTGTACCTTCCAATTGAACCGGCGGAGGAGAAATTGCTCATGAAGTAACCATGTGGCACAACACTGGCGAAGCTTCTCTATACCAAGGAGAGATGCAAATGAAGGATACAAGAGTAAGCTGCACGAAACAAGATGAAAGAAAATTGTTCGAGCTCAAAGAAATTATCTCAGTCGATAAACAAGCTTTTCAGCCAAATAAAGAAGAAAGAAACTCACACAAGATCCATGCGACTTTCAATATAATACTCCACATCTGATTTAATTCTGGGTTCTTTTAGGCCACCTCCCATCAGACCAGAAGCAGAGGTGTCTTCCTGAGAGAAAGCAAGCTCATAAAACAAGTCTTTCAATCTTGGTAGGACATGCAATTCTATCAAATCTGGTCCAATCTGCTCACATACTGCAATGAGTTTGTTAGCCACAACCTGGGAGAGAATGAAATTAACAGACAAAAATAATGCAAGTGAGTCAAGAGTATATTAAATTGTTACAAAATAAACAGAAAAGTTAGAAATTCACATTCAGAACAGAGAAGGAAAGTAAGTATGACTAGAAGAGAAAAGGGGACAAAATAAGCCGTAATACAAGCAACTTATCCGTGGGGTATAAAGCATTCATATTACAGCAGAACACGGTGGTCAGAGAAAGAATGTAAAAAAATCAAGAAACGAGATTGGAATCTGCACAAGGATATAGACAATATTACACAAAAATATGTTGGAATTTTAGATTACCTGAAGCACGGGAATTCCCATGTTTCTTTGCATAAGAATCTGGACATACAGATCATTCTGCAAAAATATACAGATACACAAAGTTACCCGCATGCCAAGGAGGGAATAGAAGAAATCTACGTAACTGGAAATGAGATATCATACTTCAATCAGCTCCTTAACAACCATCTCGTTTGACAAATACCCAAGAACCCCATCTAACATTAGCAGACAATTTATCAGGGCTAACGTGCTCCAACTCTGAATAGAATCAGACTTATGCAGTGATGAACTATTGATACAAGATTGAACAACATTTCTTACTAACGGAAGGATCTGTTTAACAATAAAATTCTCCCCAAAAAGACAGCCTGAAAAGGAAGAAGCGCAGTATTAACTTACAAGCTAAAATGAATAGATTCCTAAACACTACAGACGTATTTTGTAAATGAACTGAGAGTACCGATTCTAACGACTGCATCAATTCCATCATCAGAGAGGCCTTTGCCAAAACACTGAATGAGAGGTAAAATTGTCTGGGGACAACTGAAAGGTCAGTAGTATATTGCAATTTCAAAGCAAATAATGTTTCTAACATCAAAATAAAATATAAAAGAGGACTGTATAACTGAAAACGGGCGGAACTCTATAGGTGACTTACCTGATGAACAGTAATTGGGACACCAAGTTCTTCACATGAGCCAATCAGAAGCACAGAGGCAGCAGCAGCTGAACTTTTATGAGGAGAAACATACAAATTTGATAAAACTGAAGGATGGACTTTCTCCAGATATGCCTGTTTACCAATGCGGTTCCATATCTCCAGCACAAATGATCCTTGAAGAAGAGAAACCTTCAAATGTGAATAAGCAGTAGCCTGAACAATGTGGGGCCCAAATTTGTTTAGAAATCAAGAACAAAATATGTTATCCCTGTTACCCTAAATTGAAAGATAAAGTTTCCAACTAGCCTGCAATATTTTCTGAATGACAGGTAGAAGAAGTCCCCTTATTGCCTCTGGGTTTAAGCTCTTTAAAAACTCCTTCAATAGTATGTAAGCCCATTCAGCTTCAGAATCAGACAAGGACGTCTTTATAAGTGGTAAGCAATGGGAAGCACAAATTTCAGCTGCAAATGATCCCATAGCTTTTAATGCTCCTTGTTGCGCAAAAGTTGCAGCATGACGAAGACGTGCTTCATCTTTTGCAAGAATTTGAAGTGGCGCAAGAAATAAGTAGGACGACTTGACAGTTGCTGGGAAGAATGGAGATTCCAAAAGACACTTGGCTGAAGGTCTCCTAGTTATTCGGAAAGGAAAAAGATTAGTATTTATTATTAAGGAAAGAACATTGGATCTCCGTCGTTAGCTTCAGAAGAGATTCAAAAGTAGGATAAACAAATAGAAGTCACATTGTATAAATTTAAACAAGGAGTAAGATACCTCTTCCAGTCCTTATGAGTGCAGGCTTCAACAACCATGTGCATTTGATGAGGAAGCTCTTGCAGCAGTCTCGGTAAAGTGCCATTTTCCAGGTACGGAACAATTGAGGTTGGATCAAAAAGAGGTCTCTTCAAGTAAAGTTCCGCAAGTATGCAGCCAAGTGCAAAGATATCACCTGCAACAGGTTCAGAAGAAAGATCTGAACAAGAAAATCTTTGTCTCCAGAGTAACAACTCTTGATAACCAGCAGTGTCATCATCCACCTCAATGTTCTCAACAAGATACTTGAAATCTATAACCGGCCCCATCCCGTAATTGCTGTCCCCATTACATTTTCTCTTCTCCAAATTCTCATTTTGAACCTTTTCTCCAGAAGAGTTATCCTCCAGACGATCATATGAATGAACATTATATAGAGGACTTAGATGCTGTGCATGCTCACAAAATAGAGCTGCTTCTTCTAATTCATGCAAGGACATGGTTTCAAACGCCAGCTCACCAGCAAAATCATTCACTTTGTTTGATAAACATTTGGTTTTCTCACTTGGTTTCCGGGAAGGAACCCGACGAGAAGGGTGTGGTTTAGTAAAAAGCTGACGGCGCCCTGCTGACCTTGGTTCTGTGGGTTCTGCGGGGGGTAACATGACATTCTTTGCAGCAATAGAAGCCTGACCTGACATCTTGTATCCAAAGGTGATGTCAATCCAGTGATGAATTTGGGATGATACACGATAGCTTTCTAAGGCATCTCTGTGCAATTTAATAAACTCTTCAGAAGTACCAGCCCATGAAGGCACTATTAAATCAGACATGCCAGAATGTCGAGAGTAAAATATTTGTGGATCACAATAGAATTCAGGTATGCATTCGTCAGGCGTCCACTGGTAAAGTCTTTGCATTGTAGAAGGATATTCATTTGGTTCATAAACTGAACGAACAGCCATCCTCAACACACTCAAAGGTAACTTTCTTGCTTTATAGCTGCAGACAGCAAGTTCGGAAAGGCATTCATCTGAAACATGATGTGGAATTTCAGATGATGAATATGTAAAGTCCAACTGTTCATCACCTTTCGCCAACCGCCATTTGCTCTTCCTTAAGTCTCTCCAGCCAGTATCACTATTCTCGTTAGGTCTGACGTTGAAGTCTACAACCCATGGCATGACCGGATAAAATGTATGATCCCCCCACCTTCTCCCAGCTATTCTATTTAGGATCAGAAGATACTCAAAATTACTCAACTCTCCGTTATACCAGCGATAAAAACTAGAAGACCAATTAGTAGGTTGAGAAAGCTTTAAATCTGCAAAAAGTCCCCGCGAAGAGCAGCACTCAGATGAACAACTTAAGGTGGGAAAATAATCTGATTTTTCAGCTTTTGATCTCAACTTAGAGCTTCCACTTAATTTGTCCCCAATATGCAGCCAACACCAGCTGAAGTCATTCATCATTATATTGGCTGGGCATAAGTTACCATGAGCAATTCCTAAGCCATGCATATAAGATAACGCAGATAGTATCTGATAGATTAGAAATCTCAGGTGCCAATCAGACTTTAAGGCGCCTGGACTGTAATGTAGAACATTCTCCAATGTGTAAGGCACTTTTGGTAGCAGAACATTAATTTGACTAAGCTGTTTCATCATCCCCAAAATGGGAGCTATATTTGGGTGCCTTATGCAGCCGGGCAAGTTAATCTCATTGAATGACGGTACCCCAATCAAATTGAGAAAATTTATGCCATCTCTTCCAGAAGTTTTTCCCTCCACAAGGAGACTCAGCGAGCGTAAAATATGATCTTCAACAGACCCAGATAAGAACTGTGAAGCGGACTCTTCAAGTAAAGCATAGGAAGAAATACCAACCCGAGCAACGGGGGCCAAGGCAGTGATTGTCCTAAAGCAAGAATACAAACCGGAAAAGTTACACGTCAAACTTTCACACCCTGATCCATGCAGGGACGTATTTCCACCATTTGAGAAATACTGACTTTCAGTTGGCATAGTTCCTGATGGAGTGTCTCCATCACTGGAAACATCAGCATAGACCGCGCCTTTCTCGTGATGCACAATTTCTGAAACTGGTTCACCATCACTACTGCACGGATTACCTTCAAGATCATCCGGACAACATTCATCTCTGCAATGAGAACACAAAACTCAGGCCCTATCACATCCTAACTAAAATAAATTTGACCACAATAGAGATACATTCGAGGCTCTTGTTCAAAAACAGAGATTTTCAATTACACGAGCAGAACAACCATACTATATCTGAAAAGTCAGACACACTATGATCCAACCACATTGTGCACGAGCTTTTACAAAATCTGGTAATGTTACCAGAACACGCCATATCAATACCAAATGATAAATATATATAAGAAAATTCTTACAACCCAACCCTTGAATTCCAATAGACTATAATTCTTATAAACCCTACCATTACAAGTCCAAGAACAGACTCTTCACATGGTCCATTAGTTTGATTTGCATTTCAGGCTGACAGGCAACTTGATATTGTGAAATGTAGTCCAACAGATCTCTAACCAAGAAGGCAAGAATCGTCATGCTTATAAATACTCCCTCTGTCCGGAGTTGAATGTTTACTTTCTTCAAATGTATATATCTTACCCTAAACTCCCATAACTAACACCACCAATATCTAAAGATGCAAATGAAGTCAAATGTGGAGGATATTCAGGTAACTTACTATCAAACTACTCTTCTTCTTAATTCTTGTGTAAGTCAAATATGGACGTTAATAGAATTAGACACTAAAAGTGAATTGAGCACAAGAATGATAAGCCAAAATCACATAGCATACATGTATTTGGTAAAGCAGTGATCTTTTCGCCTTGGAATGTACTTGAGTATAAACTGAGGAGCTGATGATGGTGATGATGATTCCCCACTGGCATTGTTCAGCTACAAAATAATAAAGAAATTGAAAATAAAAATAAAAAAAGACTCAATCTTTTGGCAGACTAAATTAAGCAAATTAAGAAAAAATAGATTCTTGGAAAATAAATAGAAACCTGAATAACAGCAGAGGATCCAAAGGGAAGTGATGAAGAATTGGGAATTCCATAAAGGAAGGTGAGTTTATTATCAGAGAAGTCGGATTTGATGCGATGTTCAAGACACTCCAAGCACCATAACAATTCTTCCTCCTCCATTTTAGTTGTTTAAAGAAATATTTTACAGAGATTTTTTGTTTCTTTTCTTTTCATTGAGCTGAAACTATGAACGGCCAACCAGTCCACCGCATACCTTCCAGCATCGCATCAGTCGCGACTTCTTTTTTTTTTTTTTTGGAAACAAAAGATGAAAGGAAACCTACGAACTTGTTGGTAAGCTCATTTATTTATTATTTATTTATGTCTCGAGTGTTCGAGCTAAGCCCCATTAATCCTTATTAGTGACAATTATGGTTTGTCACCTACATAAATTTGAATGTAATCACAACTTATTAATACTTGGTTAGACGTTCATGAAAGAATTCTTTTCCCCGTGGACCTTTCTTTAGGACAAGAGAGACAATAGAATACATTATGATCTTGTCGTCATATACCTTCTAAATTTTAACATAAATATTGACTTTTAGTTGTTGCGATGAGAAACTCAAATTTTTAATACTCTTTTCAATGTTTAAATGTAAAGGTTGTCGGTCACCTCAATATTTTCCTAAAACCCCATGTTTTGTAGAAAAAAATCTTTTTTAAAAAAAAATCTTTAAAAAAAATTAGATTTCACCCCCAAAAAAATTAAAGTTTACTAAAAAATGTTTTTTAATATTTCACCTTTCAATCCATAATTTTAGAATCTGTTACTGGATCTATTGAACCCACTTTTTCCC
>JAOWBF010000039.1:13799389-13809682 GCA_028566175.1 Vinca major
ATGGGAAAATGACTTCAATGGTCCCCAAAGTATTTACCAATACAAGCTAAGGTCCCCAAAGTATTTCGACTTCTCGCAAGGTCCTAAAACTATTTTCGTGACTTCTGCATAGTCCTACCACCAGTTTGAACGGTGGTTTCAGGCGAAGCATCAGTACGCCCAGGGGCAAAATCGTCCCCTTTGTAACTAACACAATCTCTTTTGTTAGTATTCCGTATGTAATTCCGAACATTGATCCTTAATATATATTTTATCTGTTTTTATCAACCCAAAAAAAAGAGAAGGGAGTATTACTTTATTCTTTTCCTAATATTTGAAAAGGAAAAAGAAAAAGAAAAAGAAAAGACAGAAGATATTTTAGAAAGGCGCTTAATGATCCAACGTTTAGTATGAGGAGTTGTCTAATTTCACGCAACCCCTAATCCTATAAGCTTTCATCACAACCGCCCAAATCACCTCCAATCCATCTCATGGAACCTGTACCGCCTCGCAGCATATAATATCCTCTCGCTAAACCCTAACATCTTTAAAATACAAAAAACAAAAAAAACATTATTCTCCCAATTCCCCAATTTGGAGAAGAAGCTTTGGAATCAAATCCATCTTTCTCCACAAAAACCAGCTCTCGAATTGGGAGAATCGGAAATACTGATTTCTTCTTGTTGTAACAGGTATGATTTTAATCATTTTTTAATTCTCAATTTTGTTATATTTGGAGCATCTGATTCAATTTTTATTTTGTAAGCTTATGAATCGCACATTCGTCAGATATTGGACATTATTTTAATTTTTTTCTTGTTATATTTCTCTGTGTAAATATGTTACTTCAGGTAGTCCTGGAATGTATTTTTTTGCTTTTTTTTTCTTTAGTAAAAGAAAACTAACTGTGCTACGAATTTAGAGTTCATATTGTGTAGTTTAAGGATTTTCTGCTACGTTTAATACTACCTCGATTCGATAATATAAGGCTTTTAAGACCGTAGACAAAATTAAGTAAGCAAAAAATAAGATATTTGTTAGTCAAAATATCAATATGACACTCTTAAATATGATTTTTATACCACTAAATCTATTTACGAGAGTAATATTGCTATTTTGATTATAAAACACTTTTTTTGCTTGCTTAATTTTCGCTACATATCCTAAACGACTTATATTATGGAATGTTTGGAGTATGTTGTTGGTGGATAGAATCTATCCGTGTGTAATATTTGTTGGTTGTGTTCCTTTTGTGGGATCTTTCTTAGGTATACCTTGGTGGATTATTAATGTAAACGAGAGTTATTAGGGTGTTTTTTTCTTTTTGGTATACTACGGAACCCGAAGGTGTTAATTTTTTGTGCTACTATTCGTCTAACTTGGTTTGCATGTGATTTTAAGTGGAACGAACAGCATGTAAATTTTATCTGGGCCCTCAGCTAGTTGGCTAGAAATCTGCATTTGTCATTGAATAGCTTCCCATTTTTTGCTGAAATTACTTTATTCCATTTTATGCTTATATATTCTAGTTTTGATCATTTATGTTGGTATGGTAGTTATCGCACATGGAAACTACTGAGGCAGCATCTGCTTCGCTGGGTCCCCAGTATGCTCCAGATGACCCCTCTCTTCCACAACCTTGGAAGGGATTGATTGATGGTAGCACGGGGCTTTATTACTACTGGAACCCCGAAACCAATGTTACCCAGTATGAAAAGCCAAGTGCCGTGCCACCTCCATTGCCACCCGGCCTACCGCCTGGATCTTCTACCCCTACCATCGCTCCAATTCCAGGAGCTAGAACTACTCAGACAACTGTTGTTCAAAGCCAACAGAACCAGCAACATGCGCAACAATTAAATCCCATGTTGCATCAACAACCACAGATGACTCTCCAAGCTTCTCAGCAGCATAGCTCACAAATTTCACCTAGTGGTCAGCATCAGCAGAGTTCATCATATGGACCTGCTATACCTCAGCAGGGTCAGATGATGCCACATCCTCTTAGACCACAGATGATGCAGTATCTCGGCCAGCAAATGCCTTCCCACTTGGGACAAGTGCCAATGCAGGCTGGATCACAGGTTCCGCATCAGACAACGATTCAGCAAATGCCACAACAACTGGACCAACATAATCAAATGTACCAAGGTGGCCCAGTGGGGAATCCACAGGCTTATTCGTTTCCCCATCAACAAACTCAGTACATGCCATATCAGCAGAACATGCCTCCGCAAGGACAGCATACTGACCAAATCATGCTAGGGAAAAAGTATCCTCATCAACAAGATCACAATACTGGACTCCAACAGATGGGGGACGTTGAACCCCAGCAAGGAAAGCAAGCTGGATTCTCACCAGCACCAATACAGCAAAATAAGTCTTCTGTTCAAAATCTGTCTACAGTAACCAATCCCACTTCCGTCCAGTCTGCTCATTTGGGTGGTCAGCTTAGTCAAGCTACACAATTGGGTGGTTCTTCAGTCCATGTGCAGCAACCTCCGTCCTCTTTGCATCAGTTGCACCAGAGTGGGACGGATCCAGTTCCCCCACAACAAATTTCTAGGTTTCAGAATCAGACAGGGCCAGGATCAGAGCATTCTCATCAATTAAAAGCCCCAACTTTTGGACCTAATATTGGCTATGAAGAAAGTCCGCGTGGAAGACCTGGAAACGACTACTATCATAATTCTAGTTACGATAGCCACGGCATGGCTCCTCAGCAGCCCAAGCTTGCAGCGATACCAGTGTCGAGAAATCATCAGGTATATTTACTGGGTTCTTTTTTCCCTTCTTTTTCTTTCTTGCATCCTGTTGCATAACAATTTGGACTATGTTGTTTCATTTTAGTTCATCAATGGATGACTGATCATAATTATTCCAAGGCCATTGTTCACTTTTATGTTCTATTGACTAATGCTGCATTTGTCAGGAAATGAGGAGAGGTGATTTCCCTCTTCAAAGTTCCATGCCAAATCTTCCTGGGGGAATGAATACTGTAGCCAGGCCACCTTTTCACGATATGTATGGTCCTGGAACAAATGGTCCACCATTTCCAAGCAATGCTTTCATGAGGCCTCCTGCATCTATGGTAGGACCTCTGGATACTGATCCCCTTCATCTCTCACCTGCTGAGATTTATCGAAAAACGCATGAAGTTACTGCAACGGTTCGTATTTTTATCTTCTTTGAGTACTGCGTCTTAAAAAATAGAAAACTGTGTCTTTCTTCTATTTTTGGATAATGATGTGCACATTGGTTGTATTATAGACGTGTCTTTTGGGAATCTTTATTTTCAATATCTAGATAAAGATTACAGTTAAATATCCTAGGATCATCACTTCTAATTTTACTGTTAATGTCTAGAAGTAAGTTTTGAAGTATACCGTATTTGCAAATCGTTGTTTATTTTAGTTCTAGTATTTGCATAACAAAAATTTGCCATAACTGCTAGATTGTAACCTTCTAAGATTTATTCTGGACCCATTGCTTTGTAAAATAAAACTGAGTTTTCTCATCCCTCGCTTTTCTATCAATTGCTCAGGGTGACAATGTTCCCGCCCCATTCATGACATTTGAGGCCACCGGGTTTCCTCCAGAACTACTTGGGGAGGTAAGTACTCTTCCTGAATGTAACTGGCTTTCTAGAGGTGTAAATGAAAACTTAAGATCCATCTTGTATGACTTTAGGCTTTTGCTTTTTGTCAAACTCTACAATTCAAGCTCATTAGTTCTCACTTGTCGCAGGTGCGATATCTGCTCCACAGGAGGAGCACATGTCGTACGCTGCAGTGCCTATGCTCTTACTTACAACAACTATTCTGATTTTGTGGGGCTGCAAAATGGACAGTTGGAGCCTTCCTTAGCAGTTTCTTGAAGGGTGGTTGCCCCTTCATCCATATCACAATATTATGTGTGTCTGGGAAATCTAGCTTATTGGCTCCGTCTCTTCTGTTTTAATTGCTCCCTTTTGTTGCCTCGAGTTGCTTCAGTAAGCAACCACACACCCATGGGTTTCTTTTGGCAGTCCTTTGATTTATATTTCATATTTTTCAAGTTGTTCAAATTTAGTTTGTTTCTTTAGGTCTTATATTTTAGAATTTAGAAGCTTTTTTGGGTTTTTTTAGTTTCATCTTTCCGGGGGTTCATTACATACTTTATTCTTGTTACAGTTGCATTCTGCTGGCTTTTCTACTCCAACACCTATTCAGGCGCAGACTTGGTCAATTGCTTTACAAAATAGGGACATAGTTGCCATTGCCAAGACTGGTTCTGGCAAAACATTGGGCTATCTAATCCCAGCATTCATGCACCTAAGACGGCTACACAACAATCCACAAAATGGTCCAACAGTGGTGGTTTTAGCCCCAACCAGAGAGCTTGCCACACAAATACAGGATGAAGCCGTCAAGTTTGGCCGATCTTCTAGGGTTGTTTGCACGGTATGTACTTATATTGTTCCATAGGCCTTCGTTTAGTCATTTATTCTAGGGTTGTTTGTACGGTGGGTACTTATATTGTCTCATAGGCCTTCGTTTAGTCATTTTTACTCTATGTTGAGATAAAAATGTGGTTTCGTTATTTTTCAGTGCTTGTATGGTGGTGTTTCCAAAGGCGCTCAGTTAAAGGAGCTAGAGAGAGGTGCCGATATTGTTGTTGCAACTCCTGGGCGGTTGAATGACATCCTTGAAATGAAGAGGATTGACTTTCGGCAGGTTTCACTCCTTGTTCTTGATGAAGCTGATCGAATGCTTGACATGGGTTTTGAACCTCAGATCCGAAAGATTGTTAATGAAATTCCTCCAAGGAGGCAAACACTCATGTATACGGCAACATGGCCTAAAGAAGTTAGGAAAATAGCAGGTGATCTCCTTGTGAATCCTGTTCAGGTGAACATTGGCAGTGTTGATCTTGCTGCAAATAAGTCTATAACACAGGTAATACTTCGTAAGGAACAGGTTATCAGATAGTAACCAGTCTGTCCTTTGCATATATGTTTTAATGCATAATGGATGCTGATATTGCAGCTCGTAGAAGTAGTCCCTCAAATGGAGAAGCAGAGACGCTTGGAACAAATTCTTAGATCCCAAGAACGGGGTTCAAAAATTATTATTTTCTGTTCAACAAAGAAATTATGTGACCATCTTGCATGCAGTATTGGCCGCAATTTTGGGGCTGCTGCAATTCATGGGGACAAGAATCAGGGTGAGAGGGACTGGGTTCTGAATCAATTTCGGGCGGGAAAGACCCCAATTCTGGTGGCCACTGATGTTGCTGCACGAGGGCTGGACGTTAGGGATATAAGGTTTGGAGTCTTTACTCTGCTCTTTTCTTGATTGTTCTTCTTATACACAAATAATAGTTTGGTATAGATAACATAATTAGCCTCGCTTTTGGTAGTTAATATTTTCCTAGCATTACTTCTAATCATAATATTTCACGGCTGAGGTTTGGGATTTTCTGCCTTGCAGGGTGGTTATCAATTATGATTTCCCTAATGGAGTCGAGGATTATGTCCATCGCATTGGAAGAACGGGGAGGGCAGGTGCAACTGGTATCGCTTACACCTTTTTATCTGAGCAGGACTGGAGACATGCAGCAGACTTGGTCAAAGTTTTGGAGGGAGCTAACCAGATTGTACCTCCGGATGTGAGGGAAATGGCTTTGCGTGGTGCACCCAACTACAGTAAGGATCGAGGAGGTGGACTAAGACGTTTTAGTTCTGCTGATGCTGATGGTGGTAGTGGGCGCTGGGATTCTGGTGGACGTGGTGGGATGAGAGACGGTGGCTTTGTTGGTCGTGGAGGGATGAGTGACGGTGGCTTTGTTGGTCGTGGAGGAATGAGAGATGGTGGCTTTGGTGGCCGTGGAGGGATGAGGGATGGTGGATTCAGTGGCCGTGGAGGGATGAGGGATGGTGGATTCAGTGGCCGTGGTGGTTTTGGTGCCCAAGGAGGGATGAGGGATGGTAACTTTGGTGGCCGGTGTGGGAGGGATGGTGGACGTGGTGGTTGGGATCGGAATGATCGGAACCTGCCTGACCGATTTAACATGGATGGCCGAGGGCGTGGCAGGGGCCGAGGCAGGGGTCGGTTTGATAACGGGAGGGATGTTGGAGATAGGAGTAGGGGGAGAAGCTATAGCAGAAGTCCTGATAGGGCACGGACCCGAGGTTATAGTAGAAGCAGAAGTAGAAGCTTGAGCAGAAGCCGAAGCCGAAGCAGGGGTTATAGTCGTAGTAGGAGTAGAAGCTGGTCCCGCAGCTATAGCCCCAGAAGCAGCCGGAGTCGCAGTCGTAGCTATGAGAGATACAAGAGGCGACCACGGCGTCAAACTAAGTTCGACGTGATGGAAGTCCCAGTACCAAACGCCACTGTGGTTCCTCCTGAACCAGGTATGTCTCCTATTTCTCCAGGTAAGCGAGTCTCTGGATTTTCTGGGCCACCAGAACCTGTTGGTCAGGCACCGTCGGTTGCAAACGTTGGTGGTACTGGTGTCCCCGATATTGGATCTGATCCCAACAATTTAGCAGGTGAACCCTAGAGAGTTGGATGCAGGATGATAAGAAACCATGTAGAAGGATGGAAATTAAAGGCCGTGTATATCAGCAGAGAATCCATCATCATAATTTCCATGCCATGGTTTTGGAACTTCTTTATCTATTTTCTCATTTTTCCTGTGTCCAGTTGGGGTGGCTTTTAAAGCGTATACACCTTATTTTTATTAATCTATGAACTTATTCGACTTTGTGATCATATTACACGTTTTTTGTTTTTTTGGTTGGAAGAAATTTGTTGTGTTTTTCGGGTTGTTCTACGTTTTCAAATACTCTTTTTGTAGTGGTTGTTTTGGCATGTTTTTTCTCGAAGAAGTTTGAAATTGTCTTTTTGATGGTTGTTTAAGGAAGTACCCATCTGTCTGTTGTCTTCTGTATAAGGTTAGTTTGATTATTTATCAAAAAAAAAAAAAAGGTATACAAGGTTAGTTTGATGCAGTGGCACAAAATGTTTGGTGGCTATTTTTTAAGGTAAATTTTTGTTTTTTATTGGTGGTGGGAAATGGCTATAGTGGAAGCACGTATCAACTTGTTTGGACACAAGTTATAATCGGTCCATATGAGTTTGGGGGACGTATTCACTCTGGAACTTTGCATTATCAAGTCATATCTCTCTTTTTCTTTTTCATATCTCTCTTTCTTTTTGATGTTTCATGGGAAAGAAAAGTAACACGGAACCTACTCTAAAAATATACCATTTTGTCGGTGGGGAGATTTATATATATCAAAATTAATTGTCATTTACATTTTTTGTATTATGTGTCAATAATTTATTTCAATTATATCATCAACATATCTTTTATTGAAAAGGTTAAAAAGAAAGAGAAATGAAGGATATTATTGAAATTGTGGTGAAAAAAATAATATTTATTTTCAAAATATCTTAAACGACTTATATTAAAAAATGGAGGAGTATTATTTTCTTATTTGAAATTACATTGTATCAATTTGCCTTTTATAATACTCTAAATTTAATAAATTCAGTTCAAACTTAATCCTTATTTCTTTCCAATTTGAATGTTTCATTGGTCTAATTAGAATGTCCACAATTAAATATTTAATTTCTAAATTTAATTAAAAAATTCAATGCAAATTTTAATTATAGTTAGAAATAAAATATTCCTAATTTAGTTAAAATTTCGATGCGAATTTTTAATTATATCACGAGTCAAAGACAATACTTCAAGTCAAAATGAGACATTCAAATTTGGACGGAGATAATACTTTAAAGAAATTAGTTAAAATTGTATTCACTCTTTTTATTTGTAAAACAAAATAATAAGTACAAAACTTAAAAGATATTCCGGAATACTACATTCATTCCTAAATATAAGACTTTTATGACAAGTAGTGAAAATTAAGTAAGAAAAAATCGAAGGTGTTCTTTTAATCAAAATACTAATATTTAATTAAAAAAATAATACTCCTCCATTTCTTAATATAAGACTTTCATAACATTTAATGAAAATTAAGGAAGAAAAAATAAGGTATTTTGTTAGTCAAAATATCAATTTTAATCTCTTATACACCACTAATTCTATTTAAAAGAGTAATATTAATATTTTGATCAATTTTTTTTTTAATTTTTCCCTTAATTTTTGATTCATGTACTCCCTCCGTTCCTAATTATCTGTCACCTAAACATACTTTATCAATTTTTTAATTAACTGTCACTTTAAAAAACCAAGGGAGTATTAACTGTATTTTTTTCCAAACATACCCCTATATGTAATTAATTAAGTCAACAACTTATTTGAATTGTCCCAACATAAATATATTAATTGAAGGGTAAAAGTGTATTTCTATGTTTAAATTAATGTACCCTAATCATTTTCTTAATTTGAATGTATTGTTTTAAAGTGACAGATAAATGGGAACGGAGGGAGTATACTATATCAAATTAGTGTTACAAAGTACAAGGTCTCACTTGCATTTTTATTTTCTCCTATGACTCATTGAGGCCTTAAAACTCCCACCTTTTCGTGCGAACTTAGAACTTCTTGTCACTCTAATATGTTCAATAGGACTACTAATATGATGATCACCATTCTTAGTTAAGAATCTCTTCTTCAAAACAAATGAATCTCCACTACTTAATCTTACTGGTACTCTATGATTTTTAGGCCTTAAAGCCCTCCTCAAATGTTCTTTTTTGTACTCTCTTCCTTTATGAGTTCGTAATCTTCTTCGTTTAATTTTTTCAATGCGCGCTTGGGATGAATTACTTCCTTCACAATCTTCGTCTTCATCATCATCATCATCACTGCTAACTGATAATAATTCCTTGATATCTCGTGTTATCTTCTTTTGCCTTCTTTGGTTGTGATTTTGAAGCTTGGAACATAAGAAAGTGAAGCAGCATTGTAGCATAGAGAAACAAGTTGCAAAACATGCCCATATACTTCTCCAGATGGTATGAAAGATTCATTGACAAATACCCAACTTGAATGAGAGGTAGAAGAACAATAGAACTGCACATTATCAAAAACAATTTTACTAGAATATTTCACATCCCAATTCATCATAGCCAAGAACTTCCATAATTGAAACTAACTCTACAAAATCAAAATTAGCAAACTTTTTCAGCTTTTGTTAATGAGGTTATAGTCATAAAGTATATACTAATCGGACATAAAATTAACTAGTTTCTAAGTTCAAGTCTATTTCTATATCTAGTCTTAGCATATCTCAATTTTCTCATAATTTAAGATATTCATTAGTCTCTAATTTCCCAAGTTTCTAACCCTCTAATCTATTTTATTATTATTATTTTTTATGAAATCCTTCTAATGTATTTAGCATCATGGACTTGAACAATCCCGTCACCTCCCGTGTATGCAGGCATGTAATGGGAGTCATGGGTCTAATAATACTTACTACCACTTATTTGGTATCTGAACACGTTATGCCGCTTAAAACGAGATTCATGGGCTTGGCAGCACCACGACCACCCATTTGGCAACTAGATAATAGATAGCTAGGACCCACCAAAGGCATGGTATTCTAGAAGCGGCTCTCAACGCGCTCGTTGTAACACTTAATTCTCGCAATGCTGAATGATGACCGGCTCTGATAACATGATGTAACTTCTCGTGTCAGTGGGCCTGGAACGATACTCATGGGCCTGGCAGCAATTACGGCCACCTAAATGTCAACCGAATTCGCTGTGTCAAAATGGATATCCCAAGGTGATAGTGACCACTTAGGCCAATCTTATATATCCCATGTACGATGAGGATGAGGTTTCTGACCTATTTTCTTTCTCATTTAATCTGAAGTCAACTCTGACCCCAAGATATTTTTTTTGTAATTTTAGGTCAAATTTGTTAGGATCACTCAATATATAACCAAAAAAATGCATAACAAGGGATAACAAAGAATTGCATATTTGATAAAGAGTGTTATAAAAACCATCTTTTGTTAATTTATGATTCCTCTGTAAGTAATTCATATAATGTTTGTTTCTAGCTCATAAAATAAAAGAAAAAATCAGAAGCTCACCGCAATACAACAGCACTATAACCATAGCCATCTTGAGCAAATGTGAGATGCAAAAATTCTCTATATAACAGAACAAATCCAATGCTGGCTGACATTTTGTGCTGTACAATTAGACATGAAAAGTTTTTTAAGTTAAACAGGAAACAAATCCATACGCGAAAGAATATACTCCCTCCATTGCTTATTAATTGTCGTTTAGGAGAAATCTAGGAGTCCAAATTAATTGTCGTTTAAGGTTCTTTTGTTAGGTGGCAACA
>JAOWBF010000039.1:13809782-13826493 GCA_028566175.1 Vinca major
ATTCGAACATGCGCCCTTGTACACAATCTACCATCCTCGAATCAACTAGGCTACCCTTGCGGATAACAATTTATATTTCTTAATCATTATGTGTGGCGTGGTGATGACTCTTTTTATTCTTTAATTATGAGGTCAAGAGTTCAATTTATACATATGTGAATGAAACGTATTTCATGACCAACAATTTATCTTTTCTGAGAACAACCATAGTTGTTCATAATAAAAAGAAAAAAAAAGAGCTTTCATAATAAGGGGATTAGTCACTAC
This sequence comes from Vinca major, assembly GCA_028566175.1. Classification (NCBI taxonomy): domain Eukaryota; kingdom Viridiplantae; phylum Streptophyta; class Magnoliopsida; order Gentianales; family Apocynaceae; genus Vinca; species Vinca major. The sequence continues at coordinate 13,810,050 of JAOWBF010000039.1, forward strand.
TGCCTCACTAAACACCTCTAGTTTTGACAAAAGAAAAAAAGACAATTTTTATTTCTTCTATTTAATTCTCTGGTCTAGAACATTTTGGCACTTTCCTCGAAACTGATCCACATATACCAAATAAATACCATAAGTGATTACGACTAACCTTTACTTCCTAAACATTTATAATGTCTTGTTTGACATCTCTACAAGAAGCAAGAGCTTCCGGAAGTAGTCTGGTTTCTATGCGAAATTTTTTTTTTTCTTAGGACATATATTTTTAATTTCAAAATAGGTTGTGTTTATTTTAATTCAATTTTAATCGCCAAAATTTTAATATAACGGATGATTAAAATTTCGTATGTTTAGAATTATCCCGTTCTGGATTGCAACCACCGCCTTCGGAAGATAATTTTACTGTATATTGAATGAATGGTGGCAGATGCCCTTGCCGACGTCGCAAAAGCAAACGTCATCGTGTCTCTCCGATGAGTTGGTTCCACTTCCACCGTGACCGTATTTTTTTGTCATCAATGGTAGTACTACGTTTAATCTTGATTGATATTTCTTAATTCAATAATTGAAAAAAAAAATTAATATTAATTCAAGCATAGTTATTTTTTATTTGTACTTTATTCTAGTACACACAAGTATTTTGATTGATCTCTAATAAGTAATATTAAAGTACACTTATCTTACTAATTGTATCAACTCAAGTTATATAATAATAATTATTTAGAAATAAAGTGTCAACTTAATTTAACTATTGTAAATAATTGTTTAAAATTACTTGTCAAATTAAAATGATTTAACGATTGAAGTTATATTGGCGTATAATGACTAAAATATTATCCATAATATAATAATTTAACTAACTATACTTGTAATTACTAAGACAAAATGAATAAAATCACAATTATAGACATTTTGAAAGTGAATAAATAATAATGTCGCACAATTAGTCAATTAAATTCCGAAAACTTACAAAAAGAAAAAAAAAATAAGAAGAAAAAAAAAGATCTTTGTACCCTCCCACTCCTTCTCCGCGTACTTAGCCGGCTCAGTCCAAAGACAGGGGCATATCCGTCACTTCACTTGGCGTTAAATCTACACTCCTCCACCGTCCACCGAATCTCCTTTCTCTCTCTCTGTCCATTTTCGTCTGTTCAATTTTCCCCAAAAATTTTCACCGCCTTTTTCTCCTCCTCTACTTTCTCTCTCTAAAATTTCTAGGGTTCTTTTCATTGGTTTTTTTTTTCCTTAACCGCGTTACTTTGAATTGAACTTGTTTTGAAATTGAGTTTTCTTTTCTTAATACCCCAAAATAATTTGCCTGTAGAGATCAATTTCATTATTATTTCTGTTGAATTTCTCCTCCCAAAGAACAATTCTTGCGGTCAACCATTGCTTGAATTCCATTCCGCCTCTTCCTTTCTTATATATATATATACCTTTTCCCCCCTTTTTTTAAAATTTTAATTTTTGTGTATATTCTCCTTGAGGGGTTTTTGGGCTTCTCTTGATAGGTAAAAGTTTTTTCTATAAACTTTTCTTAGCATTTATTGTTTTGTAGTTTTATTGCTTTAGATTTTGCATATTTATTGATTGGCTTAGGGTTTTGGAATTTCTTCCAGGATTGTATATGCTGTTGCTTTGTTTTGCATTGACTGATTTTTAGGTTTTTTTTTTTTTGCTTTGGATTTATATATTTATTTATTGGTTTTAGGAATTTGTCTTAAGGCATGTATAGTTCATGTAAATTAGATTGATGGATTCATAGATGGAACTATTTTTCTCAGATAAAAGTTTCAGATATGTCATTAAAAAATATAGCTTTCGCCAGTCAATGATTGGGTAAAATTTTAACTTCGTCATCCAACATGAAGAATTGGTTCCATCCATGAATGAATTTATTATTGTGGATTACAACCTTGTAATTTAGGTTTTGAGTTTTCTCTTCCTGTTTTTTATGATCTACTTCTGAAAAAAGCTACTTTTTTAAAAAAGAAAAAATAGGGAGAAGAAAAAAAAAACCAATGCACCTGAGATTGTTTACTTGTTTATTTATTGAAATTCGTTGAATATGTTTCCAAATGGTTCTTGGATAATATGTTACCTAAGGAGTATGACTAATTTTTAATGAGTTATATTTAATGGCCTATTTGAGGGTCACAATGCTAATATTTTGCGGACATAAATTTTGTGTGAGCTTTTGTTGAGTTTCTGATGCACAAATGCACGTTTCAAGTTTCAACGGATAATGGTCTTTTTTCCTTTGTCAAATCTTTCCAACCTTCCTTTTCCTTTAGTAGTGGAAGAGAGTTTTGGACACATTTGTGAAGGTCTTGCCTCTACTTATACAAATTATTGTTTGTTTTTCACAGTGGTAGCAGTCATTTAATGGATGTGTATAGTGTTCCTGAACAAGGATATGGAGATGCTTATGTGGTAATCTGTTTGTGATTGTTTATGATCATATTGTAAAAAGCCACAAAGTTTACCTTTTTGCTTTCCTGCAAGACATCCCTGTGTTTTTGTGATTTTTTCCCTATACACCTGGCTGTTCTTGCTGACCTAATATTATTATTATTTTTGTCTCAGATTCAAGGTTCCGAAGCAAACCAACCATTAACTAGTATTGAACAATTACAAGCAATGTACAGCGAAGGAGCCCCAGAATTTGTCGTTGACCAGGGCATGTACTATCCTACTGCCACCAATTATGGATACATATGTACAGGTATGTAATTATAGTTTTGTTAACCCAAGATGCGATTACGTTAACATCCTTTGTATTCGTTAACTCACTCTGTTGTTTTATTTGCTTAGGATTTGAATCGCCCGGTGATTGGGATGACCACCATAGGATTTTTGGCATGGATGGTCAAGATATCCAATATACGGTGAGTTTCTGCGTATATAATTGCTCCCTTGTAAGATGAGGTGCGTATATTGTTTCTGACTATTGAATTTTTCTTTCAGGGTGCCCAAACTGAAAATTTTCCTTTTGTATATTATACACCTAGCTATGGATATTCACAGACTCCTTATAACCCATACAATCCTTACATACCAGGCGCTATGGTAGGGGTTGATGGCTCATTTGTTGGGCCACAACCATACTATACCTTTCCGTCTTACGACAATTCTGCTGCTTCACCTGCATATTTTCCCATGGTGGTTCAGTCTAGGTCAGATACTAATGCAAGTAATACAACAGACCCCTTCATTGATTCTACTGCATCTACTGCTAATAGAGCTGATGGCCCAGGTCTGAAGCATCATCCATCTTCAGCTTATCCTGCCTTACCCTCCACTGTTAAGGGGTCCACCTCTAGCAGGACTAATTCATCTACTAGGGCATCTGATGGACATCAAGACGTTTTTGGGTCTAGTAAGAGGTCCATGACGCAAGGAAATTCTACATCTGGGGGTTTTTCTAACCCAGCTTCGTCATTGATTCTCCAGGTAAAGGTCTAATTCCTGGGTTAATCTCAGCTGCTTGATTTTTGAAATCGTTTAACAATCATTTCTGGTACTACATGCTCCATGTTCATTCTTTCTTCCCATTTGGGCTTAGTTTTTAAAAATGCAATTGCTCTGAGATTGATATACTAGGTTATTTTGCAGAACGGAGGTTCTCATGGTATGGAAAATGTTCCCTGTGGGAAGGTGTTCTCCAATCGGGATCACTTAAAAGTTTCAATGTCTTGTAATAATGGGTTTTCTGAGTTTGGATCAAGCACCCATGCACAGGCAACTTCAGACAAAGTTCAATCAAAGTTTCTCTATGGGAGAATCCTAAATGAAACAAAAGTAAATCCTGACAATTCCTCTGAACAGAATCAGGGTCCTAAGCTTGATAAATCCAAAAATCAATTAACTGTTAGAGCTTACACCACAAGGGCTGGAGTTACCGATGCACAGGGGAATATAACTATCCACCTTGATCAATATAATAAGAGTGACTTTCCAGTGGACTATGCGAATGCCAAGTTCTTTGTTATTAAATCATACAGTGAAGATGATGTGCATAAGAGTATTAAGTACAATGTATGGTCGTCTACATCTAATGGGAACAAGAAATTAAACAATGCCTACGAGGATGCCCGAAGATCGGCTAACAGAGATTCAGTTGGCTGTCCTATTTTCCTCTTCTTTTCTGTAAGTCACATTTTGCGCTATATTTTTCCTGTACTTGTGTGATGTCATCTAGCTTTTTGCTTTTTTGTGAAGCGTGTCAAGAGTTCTTTGAAAGAGGCATATTTTGTCTGTTTCTATAATTTTACTGATCATTGCTTTCTCCATTGAAATGAAGGTTAATGCGAGTGGTCAGTTCTGTGGTGTTGCTGAGATGACTGGGCCGGTTGATTTTCATAAAGATATGGATTTCTGGCAGCAAGATAAATGGAATGGTAGCTTCCCAGTGAAATGGCACATGATAAAGGATGTTCCAAACCCCAACTTCAGGCACATCATATTAGAGAACAATGAGAACAAGCCAGTGACTAACAGCAGGGACACCCAAGAGGTGTGTTGACATATTCAGTTTAATTTCTGTTTTGATAGTAGAATTTTATGTGGTTTTAGATTTATATTTTGTGACAAACTTCTTTGTGTTTGGTGGCCTGTGAAATTGTCATTATTCTTTAATCTTGTCAGAGAGCTTCATTTTAATGCCTGCAGTGGGTTTCATCCTAATTGATTATTGGCTTTTAGTGTTGGAATTATTGAGCATATGGTCACTTTGGAATGTAATGCGCATTTCCTCTTACTGCCCTTCTCTTCAGTTTGCATAACAATTCTCTTCTCTAATTCTTGTTTTCTGTTACACGTAGGACTGCACTTTAGCTCTTTTGTTTGCTGGTCTTGTCTGGTCCCCAATAGCTTATTGTTTACTTACTTCGTCATACAGCTTTTGTACCTCTTTTATTGTACATTTCCTCTATTGCCCTCTCAGAATTCTGGTTCTTTACTTCTTTATATCACTTGCATAGGCGTCCATATCCAACGGTGTTCTTCTGATAGAAATATGTCAAAAGATCTTATTGTTTTAAGGAGTTTTCTCCTGACATACTAGAGCTGAAAAGAATTAGCATCTGTTTTCAATTTAGTTTGATTCCTTGTCTGATAAGTGACTGTTTTATTTCCAGATACGCTACAAAAAAGGGATAGAGATGCTAAAGATATTTAAGAGTCATGCAGCTAAGACATCGCTACTTGACGACTTCATGTACTATGAGAATCGGCAGAAAATCATGCAGGAAGAGAGAGCCAAGCTGCTAATAAGTAGCTATGATAATCCATTCCTCATACCAGTTTTAGATCCTCCTCGCAAGCTCAGTGTTAAGGCCGACTTGCCTTCTGAAGAAGATGATAAGGTCAGCAAGAAGGATTCAAACAGCTCGGCTAAGAATGGTGCTGCTCCGGGTGAAATAACTGGCGTAGATGGGAACCCGGGTAATTTGACTGATAGTGACCAGGACACTCCAGTTTTATCAAATGGTGTAGCAAGCATTGAGCAGGCGTTGAAGATTGGTTCACTTACTATCACCACCAAGCAGTCTGTATCAGAGCTGCCTCTTGAGATCCCTGCTACCGTTTCTACGTCAAATACTGCCCCCAATGATGTTGTGACTGTAGGATCCCTGCCTCTTAAAGTAAACAGATCTGCAGAATCTTCTGGTGTTCTTACAGTTGGAACCATCCCGCTTGATCCCAGAGCTTTCGGATAGGATACAATTGATGGTCTAAGCAATAACAGGGACTAGGAAGGTCGATCTTTTGTCAAAACACCGGTTTCGTTGGAGGAGGACAATATGGGTAAAAGGTTATATAGGGCATTCTCATTGTAAGAACTGGAGGTGTAGTTGTCTCTGCTTCTCATTTTTCATTCACTATCAAGAATCTAGCAAAAGATTGGTACCAGTCTATTTTAAGGTATACAATATGTTTTGGGATTATGGTCAAGTTTTAAGTGTCCTTATAGAATTGTGCTAGCAGCACCAAGTTTAACTATTTGATTTTTTAGGCCTTTTAAATTTGTTCACCTTTTAGTTCAATATTTTCGCTAAAACTTGTTTATAGGTTCTTTTCCCTAAACATCAAATTCTAATTCCGTTTATGACTTTGTTGTTGGAGTTCAATTCGATTTTGGCAGACACTGTTATTGCGTGATTTCTGACTCAATTTTTCTCTCTTATATTTCTCACTAATAATTCTGCTTTACGGCTTTTTAGCAAAAAATTAACAAACAAATAAATACATTTGGTATGAAAGCTAAAGACCAAGGTTTTGAAACTCGGATAGGATATCGACCAAGAAAAGTTATTGAGTTACAGGTCACTAGTTGAATCGGTAGGCGGATCGTCATCGATCTGTTAATTGACCTGTTAATTGACTCGATGACGTTATAAATATTATAAAGAAATAAATAATATATAATTATTATTTAAATGAAATAAATGTGAAAATTTTCAATTATATGAGTTGTACAAATTCAAAGTTTAAAATACCAGCGTAATATAAACTTGAAAATTAACAAAATGCTATATAAATCCAGTCACAACTCACAGATCCTTACAATAAAATTCTAAATAACCAATAAAGTATCCAAACAAGATTAAATAATAAACCTAAATCATAGACAATCCAACAAGACAATAACAATCTCAACTAGAATAACCAATTTTTATTTTAAAAAAAATTACAACATATTAGACCCGGCCGGTTCTACTAAACTCGTTCCGATTTTCGGGTTAGACAGTTCAACCGTCGAATTTTACCGGGTTGAACAAAGGAATCATGTTTTTATTCTTACCGGTTTTGGGACCCAAACCGGGCCCCGAAAGCATACCGATCGACGATTCAATCGGTCCGACCGATCAGTCCAGGTCAGGTTTCAAAACCTTGCTAAAGATATCTCACATATATTTTTCATAACATATCATCTGATTTCACTCCATGCCTACAAACTCGCTATTATAAGATAAATGCAACAACTAAGTCTTGGTCTTAAGAAATACAAGAACCGTTTCATCAATTGATCCAATTTTAAGAATAATTATGAAAAGTATTATATATTTTTCTATACATTTCTAGTTATGAGATATCAATTTAATTATAGTTCATTATTTCCCCTTTTATATTTATTTAAAATTTTTAGATCGTTAGAAATATATTTGTCTATCTAGTGACGATAGTTGAATATTATTAATTAAGTAAAATTTAACTAAAGCATGTGATTTTTTTACAATCATTTCCTTTTATTAACGAGATTAAATCGATTCACCTTTATTATGATAAACACATCATTATTCAAGATCTTTCCATAGGTTAAGATTTTCAAGTTTTTTATTTTTCATTTTTTCACATGACTTCATATATTTTGACATATGTTTTCGTGGTATTTTGAAAATAACTATTTGGTCTGTGTTATATCCATTCCCCACACATACAATCAATTATTAAGATTTTTGACGTTACTTCAAAATTGATAGTTGTTGGTTGGAGGTGAAATTAAGAATTTAAAACTTTTGTAGGGATCGAAATGAAACGTTACTTCCCAGCTTTTCTTTCCGTTGAATAATATAATAATCTGAGTATCTCTCCAGTCTTCTCAGCTCATGCCGGTAGCGGACAGTCTGCTCCTCCGCTAACTCTCCGGCGAGAACGCCATTTTTACTGATCACTTCCAATTAAGTCTCTCCAGCTCTTTATTTTCTCACAAAATTCAGAATTACCTTTGATTTTCTGCTCCGAAGCTTTCGTGAGAAGAGTAAAAACTTTTGTGCTAAATTCAATTCGTTACATGCAAATGTATATATGAAATCTGATCAATTCTGTGCATTTCCATGGATTCTCTGTTGTTTAATCTGGAATTTTCATTTCTGAATTTCTAATCATTTTAGGCATGTAATTTGAATTTCCTGCAAACCCTACTAAACAGTGTTTATGAGTTTATTATTTTTTTGTACAGTTTTTGAAACTCATGAACTGATTTTTCCCTTCAAATACTTGATTTATCAATGTTTATCAATGTTTTACGGTGTTTATGGTAAATTATAGCCAATTTTTATGAGCTGGTGTTTTGTACTTGCTATGACTTAAACGAGCTTATAATTCTTTCGTGCTTGCGTATTTATACAATTTTGTTGCTGTAGATTGCAATGACAAATTTCTCGAAGGGTGATAGTTCTGGAAAACTGATTGAGGCTGAAATTCTGCCAAAAGTTGAGGTTTCAGATTATGGCTTGCCTTCTGAAAACATTTACTCCAGGAACTTAGAGGTATGTCAATGTTAAATCAAACTTTTCAACATTGGATTGGTGGGGGTTTCAGTTGTGTTAGTGTCTCATAACATAGTTCTCAGTAAAAGTAAGTAGAGAATGAGGAAGGGCAGATTTTTATCTCCATGAGTTTCTATTTTTTATTTTTGTGTCGAGATATTCATCCTGTTGAGTTAACTTATTTCTTTTACCTATCATTTTGGTGGATCAACTTGATCCCTGCAATTTATTGTTGTTAACCTATGATGAATTAATGTTGGGAATTATGTACATATAGGAAAATGGTGCAAGCTCATCAAGCAGCAAAGTAAGATCCTCATTCATAGGCATGGGATTCTCACCAGGACTTGTTGACAAGGCGATTGAAGAAAATGGTATATTTGCACGAACTGGCTTTTTTCTCCTATTTATTTGTCATGATCAAAATGAGTTGGCTATTAATAGAGATACCAAGTTCAAGTGAATGTTGTGAATTTCTAGTTTGTGATTTGACATGAAGATCTCTTTGCATTTCTATATTATGATTTCTGCTTGTGGTCCAGGTGAAGATAATCACGACTTGTTACTGGAGGCTCTGTTTGCATACTCGGTAAGTGAACTGCGCTATGTATTTTTTAGATTTTCTTTCCTGCATTTGGGAAGTGTTTGTTTTAATACCTAATTTTCCCAATTTCATATTGCCACATTCGACTATCTAAGATTCTCACAGCTTCCTCTTGATGAGTTTTTACTAGCGAAGAGTTTCACATGCTTTCCCTTTAAGTTGGACTAACACAGTAAATTGATTTTAGAGAGTGCGTTTATTTTTTCCTTCAGATTAGACATATTTGGGAACACTCTGAAAAAGGTAGCACAGGGATTTATTTTGAAACAGGGTATTAGGACACCAAAATCAAAGCCAAATTATGTTCGGTTGCAGATTAGGGAACTGGAAGTTCAGTTTTCTATCCAAAGGCGAAGCCTTTGTTTTACTCAACAAATTTATTATTTTCAATTGCTTATTCTACAAGTTTTTTACCAGATATGAAAGGACAATTATTCAACAAATTCTAGTGGATGGGTTGCATTTTTATGAAAAGCCAGGTCTGAACTATGTTACGTAACCAAGTCAAGAATTCTTACTAATAATAAGAAAGGGCATTAAGCATAACAGGACCGAGTCAAGGGCACCTGACGCCAGTGAATAAAAGCTTCTTTTGGTCTCTATTTGGCAAAGCAAAGGGAGATGGGACCGAACTTAGAAGTAAGTAAGAAAGAAGATTACAACTCCAAGACACTGAACAAATTCCCTAGGGCTGTTATAACTCACATGATATAGGCCACAAAAAGTATGAAGGCGAACCACAATTGGAAACATACTTGCCCAACTTGGCATGCATATGATGGAGCAACCCCCACCCCCTCCTCTTCCCTTCACTTAATGAATGTGTTGCAGCACCCAAGACCCCTTCTTCTATTGGTTATTGAGTAGTCCCACAGAGACGATTTAAGCCCCAAAAAAACGATCTTGAGATGCGAAAAACAATACGAGAAATTCGAAAGAACTCGTATAGAGCTTTTGGTTCAATTCAGAATAAGACAAAGTAATAAGATAAAAAATGTTCAGAAGTGCCGGAATTGGTGTCTGAGTCTCTTGCTCGCAAAAAAAGAAGCTAAAAACAATTCCTCTCCCGGAAAAAAGTGGTCCGTTTACCAAACTTGCCTTTTTTCCCCTGCTGTCACAAGACTTATTCAAGTTGAATGAGTCGCCTCCAGTAGTTATTATCATTTCTCTGCCTTTTTTTAGTTGAATTTTTTTCCTTAAAGCATCCTATTCAATCTTCGGGTGGCTGCTGGTATTAACATTGAGCAGCGCTTTTGTCATTTTATCTAGTTATTTATCTACTTTACAACTCCACAGGCTCAACAGGAATCAAAATCTTCCGATTCTATTGAAAACTTATTTGGTGATGATGACGAAACCTGCGGTCACCCCAATCAGATCACATTACCCATGAAAGAGGTAACTGATATCGTTAACTCTTTTAAGATATCTTACTATTTCATTTTTGTTTCTATACTGTTATAAAGTTATTTTTGCTGTATGATAACCTGATGGCTGGTGCTATTAGCCACATATGTTCTTATTGGCGGTAATGGAATTTTTTTTACTAAAAGAATTGGTGATCCCAGGGTCTTAATAATTTCAATGTCAGAATTGTGGAACCATTGCCCTTCAATTTGGACCTTATTTTGGAAGATAACATCTGTTTCAACTTGAGTTTCACTTGTATCTAATTTCTTCAAATATGTATTTTCTTGGTTTTCGGACCACGATATAATTGTTGAATGTTTGTACTACTTTTATACGAGGCAACCAAACATTATTGGATTGTTGCCAACTAGTTGCAACATATTGTGGCAAATCATCAAGGTTATGATTTTTGCATCAGGTTTTGCCTTAACAGTCCTTGCCATTTTTTAACAATACTATATGCACGCTCAGTCATATCTTTAAAATCCCTCAGGAGCCTGATGTTTATGATGGAGTGAGTGATAAAGAGGCAACATTGCTCAGAATGAGTTTTACTGTAAAGGAAGTGGAATTTGCAATGAGTAAGCTTGGTATGTTGAACTTTCTGTTGAATCTCAAAAAAGGGTTCTCCTGGTTTCACTTGGTTTATTCTTTCTTTTTTTGTACTTCTACTTTCTCTGGTATTCTATGCGCACCCGTAATTGCCTCTGAGACTTGATTCTGAACTGAGCTTGCTTTGGGTGGTTGGTAATGTATTTTAAACAAAGGGACTACGCCAAACTCCTACATAAGTTATAACAAGGGTCCTGTTGGGATGTCAGCTGAATGGAGGACATTGCTGTACCTCTTACCCTTTAATATAAGTTTGGTGTTGCTATGAATTATTTTGGGTTGGGTCAGTCAAACTAATATTTTTGTCATAATGTTCGGTGCCTATAGGAGCGAGCTTAGCACTTTCTTTCCTCAGGCCCCAAAAAAGAGACTACATTTCAGTTATTTTCCTGTTAAAATTTCTGTCCACCTTGTATATGTTTATGTGGCTGCCACTTAAAAGTGGACCATATACTGCATTTATATTCACCTTTTGCATGTCTATATCACTGTACATAGAAAAGGTGCACCATGTTCTATGCGAAGTGAGGCATCTGTTAAGGTTTTTTTCTTCAAACAAGTGGCAAATTTCATGTCAATTATTTTCTCTATCTTGCATGATAGGTGAAGATGCTCCTATCAGTGATCTAATAGACTTCATCTTTGCTCTGCGGATGGCTGTCAAGCATGATAATGATTCAGTTACTGGAGATGCAAAAGTGGACCAGGTTTTTTGTTCGCCACTCTATTGTTTTTCATTGTTCACGTGACCAGTTATTCATCTATACATCATTTCAGCAAGAACATTTATTCATCTATAGAAATATAGAATCTATTCCATTAAGAAAATTTAGAATCATTTTCATGTCTACAAATCTGTATTATTTGGACTCGGATAGATGGTTCAGCTAAATCTTGAGTCCGCACATGGTCAGTTTTAAACTGTTGCATGTTTTTTACTTTGTGATACCTCTAAACCCATCATCCCCCGTTTATGTGTCTGTATGCCTGTCAGATCTTCTAGTCAAGAGTAATTTTTTTTTTTTTTTTTGGAGTGAGGGGTGGGGGAAAGAGTAATAAAGAGTGAAATGATGAAGACCAAATATGGTAAAGCTAATTGCTGTTTAGCTAGTGTACACATTTGGGTTAAACTCATGTATGCCATATACCTCCCACCTTTTTATGCCCCAAGCTTGCATAATATATATGTGTATTTTTATCATCTTCAACTATTTCGTGAGAAGTGTTATATTTGGGGCTTATCTTTACGTCTTCTGAATTTAATTGCAACTTCTCAGGATGGCAGCACTGAGGCCATGTTTGGGACTATGGAAAAAACACTTATGCTGCTTCAGATGGGATTTTCTGAGAAAGAAGTTTCCGCAGCTTTTGATAAGTGCGGTGAGTGCTAATTATGTTTCCTACTACATTTTTGCTGGTGTAGTTTCATTCTTCGACACTATCTGTTCATTATATAATCGTATATGAGTGAATTTTATAGCTTAGAAATGTTGTTTGAGTTTAGAAATTCTCCGTTGTCTTTTTCCACAAGTGATATTCCACTTTTCCGTCTTTAGTAATTGACGCACTACTTTACCTAACGTTTCTTTTCTTGTCAGTTGAATTTTTTATAAATATTTCAAGTTGATGTGTTATAGTAAAATCAACTTAGTAAAACAATAGAAGTCCTCTCTCTCTCTCTCTCCATCTTACTAAACAGACAAATCATTGTAAATGATTGAGATATCCCGACCTTCAGCATAGGATTTTCATCCCGTTGTACTCCTTTCTCGGAACCGACGTGATTACCTTTCTCTGTCCCCCTTGTATTCCAGACATAGCCGTCACTTTATTCTTCTTATTCAGGTTCAAGAGTTCCAATATCAGAGCTTGCTGCTGCAATTCTTGCGGAGCAAGAAGGAGAGAGTTACACTGGAACACCCCAGGTATACTTCCACAAATTTGATTTGGCCTTCTAATTTGTTCAGTTTTGTTTTATCAATTACATTACTCAAGGCTGCAATGTTTTCTTGGTTTTCTTGCAGTACTGTTCAACCTCTTCTCGAATGAATTCAAGTGTAAAAACTGAGTATGATTTCGATTATGTTTCCCGAATGAACTCTGACTTGCTGGAAAGGCTTAAAGGGAAAAGGCCTAAAGAACAATATGTTGATGATGGTAGCATATCTAAAAGGCCAAAACCGGAATATGAGGCAGTCTCAAATAGTTCATTGTTAGAAGCAAGATTTGGAAACTCAAGATCTGTCCCTAGTCGTTCGAAGCCAGTCACAGGGAGAAGGGCTAAGCCCATCCAAGTGGATACTAATAAGTTTATCGAAATGCCTATGCCAACTTCATGTAGGGCTCATGAAAAGATGGCTGCTAGCGCTCCTTATTTCCTCTACGGGAATGCTACAAATTTGACCCGTAACTCATGGAACAAGATCTCACAGTATCTTTATGCTATTCCGCCCGACTTAGTTAACACTGAATCTTTTTCAGCGTTGAGTCGGCATGAAGGTTATATCCATAACCTTCCTGTTGAAAATAGGTTTCATGTACTTCCAAAGCCACCAATGACCATCAATGTCGCAATACCGGGTGCCAAGAAATGGTGGCCTTCATGGGACACGAGAAAGCATTTTAGCTTCGTAGATTCTGAAATTGCTGGTGAATCTCACTTGTGTGAGAGGCTTAGAAGAACCTTACAAAATTCAAAAGGTGTTCTCTTACCCAAGCAGGAGGAAGACATTCTTGATCAGTGCCGGTTATATAATCTTGTCTGGATTGGCCAATACCAGTTGGCCCCAATCACGCCAGAGCACGTGGAGCGCATCCTTGGCTGCCCAGTGCACCACACTCAAGATGCTGGGTTCAGCCTGTCAGAGAGATTTCAGGTACTTGAGCAGTGTCTTCAGATAGACACTTTGGCTTATCATCTATCAGGGCTGAAGTCTCGCTTCCTCGAAGGATTGACTGTGTTGTCAATCAATACTGGAATAGGCGCAGTGGAGATCGCTCTCCACAAGTTGGGAATTCATTTGAAAGTGGTTATTTCGGTGGAGGCATCTGAGGTAAAGAGAAAGATTGTCAAGCGTTGGTGGGATAAGTGCGGAATGAGGGGAGAACTGGTGCAGATGGAAAGCTATCAGAGTACGAAGTTTGATGCGTTGATAAGCAATTACGGAGGGTTCGATCTTGTGGTTTGTGAGGATGCATGTCTTCGATCATCTAGATCCTCTATCAGTAGTATTAATGCAGAATTCGATTACCAAAACTTGTGTGAATTTGCTCGCATTTTAGCTCGCGTAAGACACATTTTGCAGAAAAACAAATGACCATTTTGTTGTAATGATCAAGTGATCTGTAACTGTGGACCTAACTTAATCTTTCTCCAGCTAACTGTTGACATGCTCAATTTAGCTATTGAGACATTGTTGTGTGACTGAAATTTCTTTCTTTATCTCAATGAACAGCAGGCCCTTTTTTTCTGTCTATTATAAGTACGCAAATTTCTTCATGGTCGTGCTAATAAATTATGATTGTCGACATTTGATTCAATAAATGAAAAAAAAAGAATAAAAGAAATCCTTACTTTTAATGTCTATTTTCGCTGAAAAAATAACTTTATTTTAGGTTTTAATTCCGCCTTGACTTCCACGGGATTCAAAAGGTAGAAGATGCCTTTTTGGGTTTATGAAATAAGGTGGGCTCTTTTTTACTGGTTTTTTTTTTTTGACCTCCTCTGGTAAGGTGAACCTCACAAGAAAGAGGCGGATTATTAGAGCACATTTGATTTACTGGTATCTAATATTAATAGGTTTTGAACATGTAACTTTATTTTGAATAAGTTTTAAAGGGGGTCGGCAATGTAATCAACTAGTAATGTTGGATCACTTGACAAAATGGATAAATAATTGTAAGTATCCGTTTGGTATTTATTTTTATACTCAATCAATCATAATTTATCATACATATATATAATTAAAAAAATTATCATAATAGTAGGTTGGACTTAGGAATGGGTACGGCCTCACATCCCTCTCACATAAAAGTAGTCAGGACCCACCTGCAGGGTAAGTTCCGCAGGCCATTTATATAAGTCATACAACTTTTATGTGAGAGAGGTGTGGGGCCGTACCCATTGGTACGACCCATGCTGAATTTTTCCCTTAGGAATGAGTATAGACGTCGCGATTTTCACCCGACAAAATGGGCTTTCTTCCACTTGTCTGCTTGGCTTCAGTTTTTTCAGCTAGAGGAAAAAGATCGTAAAGACTTGCGATTTCTTGATTATCGACCTCATTCTTTAAAAGGTATGGGGCTTCTTCTAAACCCTCTTTTCTCTCTTTATCAATCATATAAAATTTCTGGTCTTTAGATGTTTGTAGTTTTGATTATTGATTTTAATTGTTAATTCTTCTTGTATATGATTTGTTTCTTGTTGGGTTCTTGAAAATTTGTTCGATTTCTTACTTTTCTTTGCTTTTTATTTATAAAGTAGTTTTCTTGAAGAAGACGGGTGAAGCAAAAGGAAAATGCCATCACTGCAGACAGCACTGCCACCTGAGCTTGCCAACAATGCTATTCGTGTTAGTACCAACAAATTTTCTTTCTCTTGAACTGTTTATGTAAACCCCAGTATGAGGTTTGACTGGTATATAAGCATGCACCTAAGAATATACTATCACTTGGGATATCCATTTTGGCATAGCTAGTTCCGTTCCCAAGTAGTTGGTTGTGGGTGATGTCAGATACATGTGTTGCGCTCTCGAGCCCGCGGGCGTGACAATTAATGACTTCCATCTGTATTTCTGGATTTTATTGCCAAATTTGGTTTTTCATTCTTTGAAAGTGGTATGTGTTGTTAAAATTCATGATTGAGTTATGGAGATATGAATTTCAGTTCAAAGAATGTTCTAATATTTCGTTCCTTTTTGTGTAGCTTTATCGAGAATGCCTGCGGCGAGCTAAATATGTCGGTCACAAGGTAAATATTTAAGTCGTGACATTCAATAAAATAGTTCCTTCAGCTCAGATTTCTTCCAATATAGTTAAGCAGACAATTGCTAAATGCATAGGAAAGGTCATCCGGAAAGCAAATGGAAAAATGTAATTTGACATTAAGTCCGTTTCATTTGGAGAAGGCATTATGATATATTGATAGTAGATTGTTTGGTAAAAACTGCAGCCATTCTTCAGAACATATTTGTACTCTTTTTGTATCTGCCTGATCTAATTAGATAATCCTTAGGTTAGGATGTTAACGGAGTATAGCTCCTAAAATTAGTTACTAGGTTCCCCTATACAAAAGAATACGCGAAAAAGAAAAAGAAAAAGAAGCTGTGCAGATAACTAGATATCATCGTACAAATGACTGAAAGCTTGAGCTATGTTTGATGTGGTTTGGCTTGACAGAACTGAAAGCACATAATAAAATTTAAAAAGAATAAGTTAAGACAGTGAGGAATGAGACTATTCAGAAGAAGGTTGGTGTAGCACCTATTGAAGACAAGATGAGAGAGAACCGTTTGCGTTGGTTTGGGCACATTAGAAGAAGGCCAAGTGA
>JAOWBF010000039.1:13846803-13859283 GCA_028566175.1 Vinca major
GTCCAGGGAGTTTTATGCTTTTAGATTCATGTAATTGCTTTGTTGTTGGGTTGCAGTCTTTTCTTTATCTTCTTCTCTAGTGTAGTTTAACATTCACTTGTGCATTAGTTCTGTTTTCTTCTTGACATATGAATTTTCATTCTACAGGTGATGTAGTTCTCAAAGATCTGAAACTTAAGTCTGAGGCACTTAATTCATTACAACTTCCTGTCAGGGTCAAAGCTGGTTTTGTCGGTACAATAACGTTAAAGGTACTTATGGAATAAAGTTTTGCTGCTTGGCTTTTGGCTGTCTGTTGAATCTTAATTGTTGCTCTGTGGGAAAATTAAGCTCCTTTTCTTATTATCTGGTTATGTGATATGAATTTATACACCATGCGTCTTTTGAAATACATTATGTATTTTTCGATATCCGGTTTTTACATCTTTGTTTGCTATTTTATATCCATGGGTGTCATGTCTTGCAATATTATGACATGCACATGAATTTATGAAGTTCTTTTACTTGGGATAAGTTACATGCCCTTTTACAATCCTTTTTAGTTACTTCTATATCAGAAAATCTTTTCTTTTCTTTTTAATTTCCATCTGAAAATATTCATATGCATTATAAAACAGGTACCTTGGAAAAGTCTTGGGAAGGAGCCTGTCATTGTGCTTATTGATCGAGTATTTGTTCTGGCTCATCCTGCTGCTGATGGAAGATCTCTTAAGGTATATATTTGTTTATTTATCTAGACTGGAAAGATCATTTGATGGTCATTGTTGAAAAGTTGCTTCCTCTTTGTGGGTTCAAAATTTCTTCCACTGATATTTTTCTTCTTAAGGAAAAGGATCGGGAAAAGCTTTTCCAGGCAAAACTCCAACAGATTGAGGTAAATTCTTATTACGGATATTACATCTACCCCCTTTTCTCCCTTTCCTTTTGACATGCTTAATTATTGTAATTTTAATCGGTTCTTCGGAATTTTATTCCATGCTATATTTGTTATAATTTTTCCTTCATAAATCTTCTAATATACATGCTTTTATTCATGTAGGAAGCAGAGTCAGCAACCCTTGAAGCATTATCAAGATCGAAGTCAGGAAATGTATGGCTCTTTCAAGATCTTCCCTCATATCGAGTTAAAAATCTTTGTCAAATATTTATTGGTTAAAATTTGACCTCCTCCAAATTTAAAAGTGTTGGTCTCTTCCTGATCCATGATGATTTCTTTTATGGCACTCTAGGTTGGTTGTGCTCGGAAGCTTGACATTTGAGTGTATCTTCTTTTGAAATTCTTTCTTCACCTTAATATTGTCTTACTAATTTCCGTAATGATTAATTGAAGTGGCTGATCTAGTACTAAGTTTTCCTTTTTGCTTGTGGCTTTGGGTTGAGGATAGGTTCCAAAGTTTAAACAATGGAACTAGAGACAGAATATTCTGTTGGATAACAGTATGTAGAGGTACATTGTCTAAGTTGTTCCACTTTAAGACTGTGCCTATATTTAAATACATGGAGCAGACCTCTTGATTTTCAGCAGTTAAGATGCATATACCTTGCTCTTCCAGAGTGGGAGCATTCCTTGGATATCCCTTTTATAAGATTCTTTTGGGTTAATCTGGTAAGTAATCAAGGAATGGATTAAAGAGTAAAATAGTTTAGTCGACTCTCATATAAAAAATATATATAAGATAAAAATTATCTATAGGATGGCTCTAATTTCAGAGGGAGAAACTACCCAGCATCAGTTTTCAAAGTGCAATAATGGTCCTGTGAGCTTCTGTCCAACTTACTCTTTAATTATGGAAAGCTGTGAAGATTTTCTAATCAGATTATTTCTTGTTTTCTTTCCTTTTTGCAGCCATCCCCTGGTAGTTCCTGGCTGGGGTCACTCATTTCTACTATTATTGGAAATCTCAAGATTTCTATTAGCAATGTTCATGTCCGGTATGAGGATTCTACCAGGTGATCATCACTTTTTTTCTCCCTTTTTCTATAATTGTATTTGTTTGCACTCTTTCTGCTTCTTTCAACCACTACTTTCACTCTTAAATAAACTTTTCTGCTAAACGGATGTATTGTTATTTGTCCAGTAATCCAGGACATTCATTTTCTTGTGGCATTACTCTAGCAAAACTTGCTGCTGTAACTACAGATGAACTAGGCAATGAAACATTTGACGCAAGTGGTGCTTTAGATAAACTGCGAAAGGTTAGCATCGCTCCTTCTATAGGTTTGCTTGATTTTGCTGGTTTCTGATTATCCTGGACTTATATAGTTAAGTGTCTCACATAAATGTTAAGTGGGATATCGAGGTTTTCTCACTCCTGATGTGCTTGTGAAGATTTCCTTCTTTTCTTGATGAATGTCCATAAAACTAACTTGGCATGGAAAACCTTGTCTATTTCTGATCATAGATCAGTGGAAGTATATAATTGTTTTGATGTGTGATTTTCTATCTGTAAAACTAAAAAAAGGAGGGGTTGATCATCTAGCAGATTCACTGAAAGTACCTCAACATTTTAGGAATGCATATTTTCCCTATATTCTCCTGTCAATGTGATATTTTTACCTCGTATCTCGTATTCAGTCATTGTTTCAGAGTCTATACTAAAAATAGTGGTTTGGATTTGGAAATTAGACCTCTTTTCCTGTTTCCTATTACTGAAACAACAAATTTTCCTTCCAGCTTGCAATTAGAATAGTTAAACTGATTGTTTTCATTCTTCTAGTCTTTGCAACTTGAAAGGCTAGCCATGTATCATGATTCCAACTCTGATCCTTGGAAGTTGGATAAGAGATGGGAGGATCTCAGCCCCAGGGAATGGATTGAGGTATGTCAATCTGTTGAACCTTACAGCAACTTCTGCTTTGTTCAGACTGATAGCAGTTTTAGACAGTCATTATCTTCCTGAATATTCTCCTCTCTTTTTCTATCCTTATCTCAATAGATCTTTGAAGATGGTATTAATGAACGTGCACATGGTGACAAGCAAATGGTGTCTACCTGGGCTCAAAACCGCACCTACTTAGTATCACCTATCAATGGTGTCTTGAAATATCACCGTCTGGGAAATCAAGAGAGACATGATCCAAATGTACCTTTTGAGAAGGCTTCTCTTATTGTAACTGATGTTTCTTTGGCGGTTTCGGAGGTACTGGACTTTGGCCCATGTAAATCTTTCCTTTTTCTGTTTGCTCCGTGTTGAATCTCTTCTGTCAGTCTCCCTGAACAATAAAATAAAAGCCATAAATAAAAAGACGTACTATTAAAGAGAACTGAAATAGGAAATCAGGAAGGGACTTTATTTGAGTTCTCCAATTGTTAATAAACTTTTCTCATGTGACCATTCCATTAGGCAACCTGGATATTTTCCTAATTCATTTTGCAATTGCATATAATAAAAGATTGTTGAAAACGTTCCAGCTTCTGCCTCTCTAACACTTTTGAAAACCTGCTAATACCATGTGAACCTTTCTTAGTCAATCTAGGGGTTCCCTATCTCTCCATTTCACGTATTCTCCATTTTGGCAGTCCCAGCCCCACTTTGTTTTCTAAAAAACAAGGAGGACCTATTGTTTTTATTTGTTCTCTTTTTGAAAAATAACTAATTTCTTGCCTTTTCTGCATCCTTTCATTGTAGGCGCAGTATCATGACTGGATAAGACTTATGGAGGTAATTTCAAGATATAAGATATACGTTGAAGTATCTCATTTAAGACCTATAGTACCGGTTTCAGATGCTCCCAATTCGTGGTGGCGTTATGCAGCTCAGGCAGGACTTCGGCAGAAAAAAATGTGGTAAATCTGTAAACCCAACATGTAAACTCTGTACGCAAGCAACCAATTTAACGTAATAACTTGCATTGATTTTCCTCTCACTAGCTCTTGTATCTTAAATTTTCATTTCCCGTTTCCCACCCTCTGAGAAGAGCTGTCACATGGCTATCTTCAGGGTTATATATATCCGAGCTCTTTGATTAAACACTCTTGAGTAATTTTATGCGGTTTTGTGCTCAAGCTTTTGTTAACTAATCACTCAAAATTAAATTTCAGTTACCGACTTTCATGGGAGCAAATTAAGTTCCTTTGCCATCTTCGGCGTCGATATGTACAGTTATATGCTAATTCGTTGCAACAGTTGTCAAATACTGATAACTCAGTAATCAGGGACATCGAAAAAGATCTCGATCCAAAAGTTGTTCTACTATGGAGGTACACAGAGTCGCAGACTAGTTTGTTCTGCAAACTATATGTAATTATTGTACACATTATCTTCACTGTTCTTTGTATAGCGAGATCTGCTCTTATGTTCCATTTCTCTATTGGTGCTCTAGGTTACTTGCCCATGCCAGAGTAGAATCTGTGAAATCGAAGGAAGCAGCAGAAAAAAATATGCTTAGGAGGAAAAGCTGGTTTTCTTTTAAATGGTTTGTTGTCTTCCAAATTATGTTACTTGATTACATGATCTTTTCTAAAATATTTTATTCATCTGAAATCTGCTTTTGCTTTCTAGTTTCTGAAATGTTACCTTGACAATCTTCTCATATTCATAGATGTCTATTTTCTCTGAATTTGATTGCTTTCTCCATCTCAGGAAAACTGGTCCTGAAGATGCTTCAGCAGGCGATTCATCTGCAGGGTTGCAGTTAGACGATGAAAGATTGACAAAAGAAGAATGGCAAGCAATTAATAATCTATTAAGCTACCAATCAGACGAGGATTTGACCTCATATTCTGGAAAAGAAATGCAGAATATGATACGGCATTTGGTAGATATATCCATAAGTACCGCTGCTGCTAGGATCATCAACATCGATCAGACTGAAATTGCTTGTGGTAGATTTGAGAATCTCCACGTCTCTACCAAGTTTAAGAATCGGAGCACCCATTGTGATGTGACATTGAAATTCTATGGATTGTCTGCTCCCGAAGGTTCTCTAGCCCAGGTATGTGTTAACACCGTATGATGATGATTGTCGTACATAATTCATGCTAATTTTGATCAAATGCATTTGCTAATAAAGAGATTATAGACCTTTGGAATTTTTTGCTTCTGAAGTCTCTTGGAAAGTTCATCACTACTATAACTTTCACGATTTGAGATTTTTTTTTACCTTTTACTTTGTTTGACCTGAGAGTTGAAACATTTCTACCTACAGTTTATAGTTAGGACGTTCTCCCATGGAGTTTCAAGAATAAAGGAAATAGAAAGCTTGATACAAGAAAGGTCTTCTTTTATTATTATTTTTTTGTGTTTCCCCCCCTTTTACCTGTGAACCTGTTGAGGAAATCATTCTTTGAGGTTGAAGATTGACTTTTATGATTAAAATTGATAAAAAAGAAACTTCTTAGGATCATGGTTACTGAATCATATTTCAGGTATTCAAATTGTCATAATCTTATCTAATGATTGTGAGTGAAATCATTGACAAAATGTAGTACATTTCAGAGTGTTTGCAGTGAAGAGAAAGTGAATGCATTAGCAGCAAGCTTTATTTACTTGCCAACTGGGGAAAATCTAGACTGGAAGCTTTCAGCAACAATTTCTCCCTGCCATGTCACGGTAAGTAGGGCAAATTGTTTTGACATTATTTGTCACTACTTTATTCCTTTTATTATATTCATTTGTATGTATTTTTTACCGGATCTGCATCATTCAAGCCGAGCTTGACTCATTTCGAATTCAGCTTTAACTTTAGAGCCTTTCTTTACCCCACCGGTCTTAGCCTCGTACCAAACATTGCGATTTGGTCGAGCAGGCTGTGCTCAGGAGTCGGCCCTGTTGATGATGTAACGCGTTGTATTATGTTTTACAATTAATACCTATCTTGTTGTCTAAACCCATATTATTTGGTCAGGCTGTAGAATTCAATGTCTGGCTCTAGTCAATTTCGATTAGCAACATTATCCTGGGTTTGCTGGATTTTATTGATGTTTGAATATCCAAGAAATTAATGAATAAATTTTTATAGGTTTTCATGGAAAGTTATGAGCGATATTTGGACTTTGTGAAAAGAAGTAATGCAGTGAGCCCTTCGGTTGCTCTCGAAACTGCTACTGTGCTGCAGGTGATCACAGAAGGAGAAGTTGTAATTGGAAGTTAGTTTAACTTCTGACATTTATTTTAATCTAATGCTTTGGTTTTCATTAAACAGAATAAGATCGAGAAAGTGACTCGTAGAGCTCAAGAGCAGTTCCAAATGGTATTAGAAGAGCAAAGCAGGTTAGTCGCTTTCAATTGATTCTCTTGAAATATTTGGTTTATCTTCACTGTGGTTGAGCAACCTTTTGAATTTTTTTGCGTTTTAAGTGTTAGGTTGTTTTTGGTTATCTGTCCTAATCTAATTATAGTGAGCATGTTCATAACCGTGGTTTACATGCTTGGAGCAGCAAAGAGTTGGTAAAAAATTAGCTCTTACATGGCCTTTGTTTGTTGAAAATGAAAGCTGGGTGCTTGAGCTGGCAGAATGAGGTGCTATTTTTCGTGCTTGATTATTGAGATTTTTCTATTGAAATCACAGAGATTAGCATGTTTCATGCAATTGATGAGGATGTAGTAGTGGACTCTGATGGTTTAAAAGTTTCGGTTTGTTACATCCTATTGAGACAAAAAAGATTGGTTGCTTGGAAAGATATTATTGAGACCTTTCTAGCATTGTAATATGGAGTAGAAAGCTACTTCGGTTCCTCAGATTATTCTGATCTGTGAATTTCTTGTTTACATTTTTTTAATCTATTTCCGTGTTACCTCTAAGGTGTAAAGACATTATCTCATCTGTGCAAGGAGTTGACTGAAGTCTACCAGCTCATCAACTAATAAGCTCGAAATTTTTATCATGCTTTCAATCCTACCAGTTATTTCACCAGACAATATAAGCCAAGATACGTAATAGATACGATTGCTAAAAGGAGCACAAGTTCTGTACCAAGCCCCTGCAAAGTTCACTAACCATTGCATGATCTTTAATATGTAATGACTTCTGATTACCTCATAAGAGCTGGATAACTCATGGTCTAGGAAGAACATAAAAATCATCAAAGTGAAGCCTCAGAGATTCCCATCTGTACAGCTCAATAGGTTATCTATCATTCAATTTTTTCAGATGCGAAATCGAAACCAAAGTTTTCAGAAACTTCTACTGTCACAGAAGCACCTATGGTCGAGCCCCTGGGGGCAAACATTTCATCAAATCGTCTAAGCTGAGTATGGAAATACTGCTATGTAACAGGAATCCATGACTAGAACACCTGGAATGGGTGGTAAGACCTGAAAGTATGTGCCCTATCTGCTGCTTGAGGCTGCATAATTCTTTAACTTTTTGTTCTGATGACTCTCATCTGAAATTGTTCTGCTGGATGGGTCAAAAGTTTTGAAACTGGATGTTGTTTGGCAAGCACCCATGTGTACTTGAGCTAAGGCTGTCTTGCACCCTGAAAGAGAAAAGCCAAAATTGATAAGATTGGGTACCCTGGACTACCTAATTCAAATCTTTTCTTTTGCCTTTCTGAGAAATACTTGCTTATCATCTATTCATCAGATAGTTTATTGTGGAACTTTATTTGCTAGTAATTTTGGTGTCACTGGACTTCAATATGATGTATTTGCTGCCGATGATTAGTTTTTCTTTATGATGCTCAATTTGTTCAAGTGTTCTCTTTTCTCCGAAGGAACTTGTATCCACCTTTTTATGAGTGTATCTTCATCTCGCAGATTTTCTCTTGATATTGATCTTGCTGCTCCAATAGTGCGGGTTCCCATAAGAGTCCATGCTTCTTCTAAATGTGATAGCCATCTTGTTCTGGATTTTGGTCATTTCAAGTTACATACTGCGGTATGGGTTTTATCAATAGTAGTTTGCTTATATACATCATAAACTATTCTAACCTTTTATCACACTTACAGGATGGTAATCAGTCCCATGACCGGGGACAGAGTCTCTATTCTCGTTTTTTAATTTCTGGGAGAGATATTGCTGCTTTCTTTACAGATTGTGGGTTTGATAGTCAGAGTTGCACCTTGGCATGTCAATCTTCCATCTCTTCAAGTTTGGAAGGTGTAGATAATTATTCTTCCCTTGTTGATAGATGTGGAATGGCTATAGTTGTTGATCAGGTACATATATATGTATGTACTTTATTTTACTTAAATTTGTTGTACATGGTACAAATTTATGTTCCGAGTCCTATATTAACCTAATATGTGGTTTACTCTGATATTTTTGAAGATTAAGGTACCCCATCCAAGCCATCCATCTACCCGGGTTTCCATTCAAGTGCCGAGCCTTGGCATCCATTTTTCACCTACTAGATACTACAGACTAATGGAACTGTTGAATACATTCACAATGCCAACTTCTGAGCCTGCCGCTGAAAGTTTGCTTGCAGATTTTGCCCCATGGAATCCCCCAGATCTTGCGACTGAAGCTAGAATACTTGTCTGGAAGGTATTTCCTTGCTAGAGAATGAGATAACAGATATGTAACAGATATGCAGTTTTGTTCTTATCTAAGTTATCTGGTTTCATCTTTTCTGATTCAGGGGATCGGCTATTCTGTTGCTGCATGGCAACCGTGTTTTATCGTGTTATCTGGTTTATATCTCTATGTGCTGGACTCTGAGACATCCAATGTTTACCAACGGTGCTCAAGGTTGATCTTTAATGCTTAATGTTTTCCTCTCTTACCACTTCCTTAGGTTATTCAATTATTGATTCCACAAGTTACAGTTATCTATTATGTCCTTTTACGAGTCTCTCTCTACTTATTGTATGATCAAAGGGATACTTTTTCCAAATTTTTGTTTCATGTATATCTTTGTGATTAATCTGCTGGCTTGCTGCAGCATGGCTGGTAAACAAGTTTTTGAAGTTCCTCCTGCCAATGTTGGTGGTTCACCTTGTTGTATTGCTGTGTGCGTCAGAGGCATGGATGCCCAGAAGGTAGGTGTTTGAAGTTTTGATTGAGTATCATGTAATTCTGCATTATTAATTAGTTACCCTGTGAGCTACGTTACATTTGCTTATTATGAGTACTGCAAACCGGTATTATTTGGCGATATTCTGGATGAGGATATGGGAAAAAGTGTAGGAGTTAATAACATTTCGATAGTCTAGACTATTTAAAGTCTATTACTCGCCCATTAGGATAGTTAGGTCTAACATAGAAACAATCTCAATGCACCATATGCATGTAATGCTGTAAATTTGTTTCTTAATATATCCTTTAGTTTACCCTAAGAGAGGTGATTTAGATAGCCATTTCCAGTTTGAAATGTTAGGTGTTGTAACTCTCTCATATGGTAATATTACAAATTTACAAGATTAAGAAGTTATCTTGAATGCTATACTATATTGTATTTTCATAATCTGCATTTGCTAGTACTAGTTTTTGTCGGTTCCCCATTGTTTTTTCCCTTCTCTCCCTCTCTCCCTCTGTTCCACCGGATGCTTAGATGAACAAAATTTCAGTATCTGCGGAAAAGAGACATTGTGTGATTTGTTCTGGTTCACTGTGTTTTTGTAAATCTGTTATGTAACAACAATTACGAAAACAGTTTACAATGGTAATTTCCATTTTGATATGCGTTGTTTATTCAAATTTTTTGTTGTTGTGTTATTTGCATTGATACCTTGTGGGAATTAATTATGCTATGTTTTCCTGTTTTACCTGCTAATCTGCTATTGATTTATAATTTGTGAAATAATATCTTTGCCATCCTCCAGGCTTTGGAGGCTTTTAGCAGTCTGATAATAGAATTTCGAGATGAGAAGGAGAAGGCCACTTGGATAAGAGGACTTGTGCAGGCCACATATCGAGCTTCTGTATGATCACAATTCATTTTCATGTTTGATATATTTTATTTTCTGTGTATTACTATCTTTTGTTTCCTAACTGTCCATACTATTGGAGATAGGCTCCTCCTTCAGTCGATATACTAGGAGAATTAAGTGAGGATGCATCACAGCTTTCTGAACCTCCTCCTATCTATACGAAGTCTATTGACCTTGTTGTTAGTGGGACATTGGTGGAAACAAGATTGTCGCTGTATGGAAAGGTTTGTTTGTCATGATTTTACATTTTATTGATCAATCTCAAAAGCATATTCTTAGGGGATCATCCTGTATATGGCAGTACCGTACCCTAAATTCTATTAAGCTCATTTCTTTCTGCTAATAATAGGAGTAATGTTAATTTGTCTTTGTGATGTTTGTTTGCCGAAATGCAGTCTAGGGACGAGCTGCTTGAGCAACTTGAGGAGACTATCATTCTTCAGGTTCTTGCAGGTGGAGGAAAGGTTTGTTCATCTATATTCTTTTTCTTGTTTCCCTGTTTCTGGATTTAGGTTTTACAAAGAAGTTTAATCATGAAGCCTTTACATGACCTTCCTATGCAAAGCGTTTGTAGCCTTGTTTTGAGCAAACACTCTTGTTATGAAATACTATATCCTTTACCAAACATGATGTCTTCATTTCGTTTATAATCTGCGGGGATAGTATATTACGACTTCTCTAAATGGGCAATATTACTCCCTCCTTTTCAAGATGCACGTCCTCTTGGACTTGCGTAGTTGTGTATAAGAATCAAGGGTCTTGAAAATTAGGCAATTTTTGGGGAAGGGTCTGTCGTTATGAGATAACTGGACTATTTCCTGCTTACATGTTCTTGTGTGACTATTTTCTTTTATGGCTTCTTTATTAGGTGCATGTATCACGTTCTGCGGGTGACTTAACTGTAAAGATGAAACTGCACTCTTTGAAGATTAAGGATGAACTTCAAGGTTCATTGGCGTCAGGCCCCCGGTATTTGGCCTGCTCCTTTCTGTCTGATCAACGTTCAGTTACCCACCTTAATAATTCAGAACCTTGTCTGAATGAGCTTCAATTGATGGAAGTGGATGATATTTTCAAAGATGCATTGCCGGATTTCTTGTCTCTGCCCGATGCTTCTGAAACCATTATTAAGGAGAAAGATCAAACATCGGGAAAAGCTGGTTCTAATGATGTTTTCTACGAGGCAGAAGGTTCTGATGACTCCAATTTTGTTTCTCTTATTTTCTTGACAAGGAATCCTGCTTCACCTGATTACGATGGGATAGACACACAGGTAACGAATTCAGTTTTACATCTTTGGGTGAGGAGGCACAGTAATTTTAGAAAGTCATTGCTTGGTATTCCTACATTGATTCATGTAGCCGGCCCCAATTATTTGGGATTAAGGCTTTGTTGTTGTTGTTGTTATATTCTTGTTTGTTAATTATATTGTTAAAAATACTCTCCAGATGAATATTAGGATGTCCAAGTTGGAATTCTACTGCAACAGACCGACTCTTGTTGCTTTGATCAGTTTTGGATTTGATCTTAGTTCAAGTAATACTGCACCAAGCGATTTAGGAACTGCAAAAGTTTCAGATGTTGCAGCTTCAGTGAGCAAAGACAAGACAGAAGAACATGGGAAGAAGTTGGTTAAGGGGTTTCTCGGTCACGGGAAAGGTCGCGTTGTGTTTTCCTTGATTATGAATGTTGATAGTGTTGCCATTTTCCTCAACAATGAGGATGGCTCTCAGCTTGCTATGTTTGCTCAGGAAAGTTTCTTGTTGGATATTAAGGTGTGATTTTCATTACTCCATTTCATATTTTGCATCAGCCTAAAAAAATTCCTGAACTAAGATTCATATCAAGATACTGATTTTTCATATTTTTCGCATGAATTAAGGTTCATCCAAGTTCCATTTCCATAGAAGGAACATTAGGGAACCTCCGGTTACGTGATCTGTCCCTTGGACCGGATAACTGCTGGGGTTGGCTCTGTGATATACGCAATCAGGGAACTGAATCCCTAGTGCAGGTACTCTATAGTTCTTTGAGTATATCATGATAAGAATTTCCTCTTCTTCTCTTTTGTGTTTCCTTTCAATTTTTATTTTCCCTACTAAGATCCCTGACTCTCTCTCTCTCTCTCTCAGTTCACATTTAGTTCTTACAGTACCGAGGATGATGATTATGAGGGATATTCCTATAGCTTGCATGGCCGACTTTCTGCAGTTCGTATTGTTTTTCTTTATAGATTTGTTCAGGAGGTAATCTCTTCTTCCTTTTGGGTTATTTCAAAAAGGCATCCAGTTGTTTGCAATGCATTGATAGAAGAGTATAAATAGCATTATATGCCACTAATCAAATTATGAATGCCTTTTCTTTTCTGCCACAAAAACGAATTCGGAATTTTACAGCTGCCATATCCACCCCTACACGGAGGCGGATGGTGAGTTGAAGGGTAAAATAGTCAAAACAAAATTAAAACTAAAATTAATTATAAATAATCCCCTGAAGTTATATCTTATTTTTTACAATTCCTCTTTATAAATCAAAATGGTTTTGGGTCTACCTTCTCTGATGCCTTTTGGCTTTGATTTGAGGGCATGATTCTGTAGCAAACATGACGGCATAGGGACCATTGTTACACGGGTATTATGTGAGCAACCATTTTGTACACTCA
>JAOWBF010000039.1:13927457-13939095 GCA_028566175.1 Vinca major
GGGATAAGATTGGAAGTTTAGGTGAAAATTACAACTTCCCTAATTTTCTCAAATTGTCTAAAGAGTCTTATATTTAGGAATGGAGGGAGTATTCTATTTTCTTTTGTCCCTTATGTATTAATTTTTCCTGTCTTTCTGGCGATTTAGTGATGTTTTCCTACACAAAAAAAGGCAATACACCCACAGGACTCCCACCTCCCGATCCGACAGGAATTGTGGAGGACGTAAATCAAGGTGACTCAGCGATTCGATTTGTGGGAGGCCTTGTCTTACACACTGCGGCTGCCAAGATTCGAACAAGCACCCTCCTACACAATCTGCCATCCTCAAACCAACTGGACTACTCTCGCGAATGTTTAGTGATGTTTTCCTGTCGAGTGAAACACGTGCATACAAAATGAGTCCATTTTTTAGGACAAAGTAGGCAAATGATGAAATTCAAAGAAAAAACCCCAGAAATTAAATACTAATCTCTCTTTTTTCTTTTTCTAGAGAAGAATATTTAAAGAAAAAATTGAAATTTATCCTCATGTTATTCGTCCCTTTCCTAGTAATTGTATTTACAAAATCAATATTCTAAAAGAAGTAATGAATCGTTTTATTGTCTCTTAGTTGACGAAACTCGAGAGGATTGAACGTCAGGAATTTGTCAAGATTCAAAGTCTATCACGCATTGCCTTTGAATGCTTCAATTCAAGTCTAAGGTGCGGCTGTTTGTGCTTCCTCTCAAACTAAATACCAAAAAAATATTACTACTTTCAACCTCAGGGACGAAACTAGGAATTTTGCATTGGGCGAAAACTATAACAGTATATTG
Organism: Vinca major; assembly: GCA_028566175.1. Taxonomy (NCBI): domain Eukaryota; kingdom Viridiplantae; phylum Streptophyta; class Magnoliopsida; order Gentianales; family Apocynaceae; genus Vinca; species Vinca major. Next base: position 13,928,275 of record JAOWBF010000039.1, read on the forward strand.
AATTACATATAAAAACTGTAAAAAAAATAGTTGGGAACGAATTTAATCAAATATACTCCAAATTACATATAAAATTTACTATAAATATATATATTAGTATTTTTTTAAATCCTGCTCAACCTTGCAATAATATTTGTTTCAACCTTAATAATAAAAAAATTACTAAAAAGAAAAAAAGAAAAAATTGAGAAGGGTTGTCCGCCTCTAAAAAATTATTTTATACGAGCAAAAATAGGTAATTACATGTACACAAAAATTAACTTTCCATATCATAACGGAACCGCATCCAACAACATTTTTAGTGTTAAAATAGAAAAGAAAAAGGCAAGTGTCCCTTAATGAGTCACTCAATTTTATGATTATTTTTGTGAGACTGATAATATAATCTCTTTAAATAAATTAAACGAAATACACATTTATAAATAGATCTCGCCCAATTAACGTGAACAATTGGTATGATTGAATTTTCCATCCCTTAACCCACCGGCTGTGTCAGGCGAAAGGAGAAAATGTAAAAGCATCTGAAGTTATCCTCGTTGGCACCTTACGTGGCGAACGCATTGCTTGACGCTGACCGAAGGATCCAGAGTTGGCATATCTAACGGTAGATATAAATCAAATGCGTATGCTTAGACCGGGGGAGAACGTGGCAACCTGAAAGTGGCACACATCGGATTCTGACCAATCCTACATTGACACGAGTCACAAACAGTTAGTTATATATTATTGGGTTTCTTCTTCTTTTTAATTGATTGACCGTTTCCATCTGAAGAAGAAGAAGAAGAAAGCAATCGAATTGAATCAATGGAGGCCTTTGGTGGTGTTAATATCTCACGTTCAATCCCTTCCACTGCTGCAGCTGAACGTAATTCCTTGAAGAAGCTTTCTAATTCTTATAGGCCTTGCAATTTGGTATTTTCTGATCAGAGTTATTTGGACTATTATTCCTCCTCTGGAACGAAGATAAGATGTGGGCATCGTGGGTTGGTCAAGCAAGAAAAAGTTATGATGAATAAGAGGTTGAAGATGCTTAAGGGCTTCTCCAAGGATTTGACCTTCTTCTCCGATGAGATGGGTTCTGATCATCCATTCAAGGCCAAGAAGTTATATGTAAGACTCTCCCATTTTGTTTGTCTATATATATATATAAGGGAAAAATGTTTGGGGGTGGGTGTGGGGGTTCGGAGTCTCACTTGATAGATAGAATCATTCATTTGGCATCTGTTTTATTAGATATGCAATTTCTGTTTTTTAATTGTTTAAAAATATGATAGAGGAAATGTTGATCAATTAATATTCGCTCTGTAGTATTGAAAATTGGAATTGGAAATGCAGGAGGCAGCAGAGCTTTTGCGGGAAGAACTCCACAATTTATGGTCAGAAAATGAATTGAAGCTGAGAAAAGAAGATGAAAGAAAAACGGAGAAAGCAGCAGCTTCTGCTCTTATGCAGAATTATATGTTGGAGTGTGAAATGTCATCAAGTTCTTCGTCATCTTCTTCGGAATCAAGCGATAGTGATAGTGATTGTGGTGGTGGAAAAGTTGTTGATACGACTCTTATGAAATGTAATAATCCCCAGACGAAACAGACTAAAACATTGGCGCTTCCTATCACTTCCAACCGACGACAAGACATCCAAGAATCCATTGTATTTCCAACTTCAGAAACTCGAGAAAGAAGCTCCTCTACGGCTATCAGGATTTCCTGCAATCCAGGGAGTTTGGAGCAACGAGGGACGAGCGACATATCTAGAGGTTTAACAGGCTGTATGACTCCAGTAGCAGCAGCTACTAAGAAAATTGAGGTGTGTATGGGAAATAAATGCAAGAAGTCTGGGTCAGCTGCGCTGATGGAAGAATTCCGGAGAGCCCCTGGCATTGAAGAAGGTACTGTTTCTGGATGCAAATGCATGGGAAAATGCCGATATGGTCCGAATGTGAGGATTTCGAATACTACTTTTGATGATGAGGGTATTCAAACTATTCCTCAATTGTGCATTGGTGTGGGCTTTGAGGATGTAGAAAAGATCGTCTCCAACTTCCTTGGAGATAGGCTCGACCTCGCTGCTGCTGCTTCATCATAGTAACATACTTGCTGGAGAGTTGTGTGCGCAGTACCTTTTAGAATTTCATAATTTTTTTAGGTTCTGCAGATTGGAAGCATTTGTGCATAGGATGCTTGATTGGCTGTATGTTATTTGAGAGTATGATTATGATATTTTAAAAATTCGTTCAAGTAAAAACAATATGTAAAGTAGCCAAACCAAGAACAAAACATGTAATATTTTGTTCAAACACTACTTCGGTTAAATTCCTGTAATGTGATGGCAACTATGGGTTTATTGTCCAGTTTACCTTTCTGTAAATGAAAAGAATAAAATAAATCATTCAGGCATGCAAGGTTTGCTCAAGTTTCATTCTCCAAAATATAAGAACCTAGAAGGGATCAGAACGGTGAAATACATACAGATATATACCATATGAACAAGGCAGAGTTTTAAGACTTCGCAAGTGCCTGGCCATCTTCTGCCACTCGGGAAAAAAAAACATAAAAAAAGGGAAGTGCCTTGAAAATTATACACGAATATAATTTGATCAACTCTTAGTTGAGAGTTTAATGCCTAGGAAACTTGAGTTTAGGCTCAATTTCAGAGGAGCTGCTACAACGCTTCACAAAGGAATCAAGGGTTCTCTGCTTTGCAGGGCTACTATAAGGTTGCTGACAATCTGAAACTTCCAAGCTTTTCTCATGGCCATCCAGCATCTGAACATTCAATTTATAGTAGTGTAATATATATTCATTACGAACAACTGACTCTGGGAGAAACTGGTGAATGTACTAGAGACAATACGATAAGAAGAATAATTATTTCATATTGGGAAGGGAGAAAAATTCGAACAAGCAAAGACTATGATTGTGATCAACTATCCAACTACCAGCAGACCCCTGGCAAAGAAAGAAGATAAAAGGAAAAAAGGGATTAGAAAGATTACCTGTCCAAGATTTTCCAATTTACTCTGAACCACATCCCTAGAAACAAATTGCACAGGAGAAAACAAATTTTAACGTCTTGATCAGGAAAACTGAAGAAAATACGAGATAAATGAAAACTTACCATATTATATCATCAACTGTGTCATTCGCCAGCAAATAGTATACATTCACAGATGATTCCTAAAAATATAAAATATAAAATATAAAACTAGTCAAAGATTCTAATTTTCCAGTAACACAATTTCTTCATTGATCTTCAAATGAAACAAATACATTTTCTCATGATTTCCTAGCCGAAAAGTTGACGGTCAAACTATAATGCGTAGCATGACAAACAACGATAATGTTGATCAAGAGTATACTGCTCTTGAAAACATCAGAAGGCCTAGTCTTATTTATTGCAGATTTCGAGATGCAGAAGACAGTTAGATCAAACTCGTGTGTCTATGAAACTATTCCCTAGACTACAAAAAGCTTTTGAATATTGAGAGAACTTAAGAAGCATCTACATAATCTTACAATATAAAAGTCATTACATACTAAGCTGCCGAATAGTCACACATGAAGAAATGATATTTTCAGTATGAAACAAACTACTAGTTAGGATTCTGAACAGCCATCATTAAAGTTGTAGTAAGTAGTGATTAGCCACAAATTAACCTAGGGAGAAATTAACAATATATTCAGAAAACAGCAGTTTTGTTTTACCTGGCCAATCCTATGAGCACGATCTTCTGCTTGAATCAGGTCGCCAGGCGTCCATGCTAGCTCTGCAAATATTACTGTACTGGCTGCCGTTAAAGTGATCCCAAAGCCACCAGCTTTGATAGATAGCTGAAAAACAACAACTAAAGGGTATGAAATTTGTCAATGGGGATGAATATATTAATAAAAAAGGAGGAAAACCCAGTGCCGAAGCTCCCACCAGTGTGGGGTCTTAGGAAGGGAAATTCTAGGCAGTGTTTCCACTGTTTTTTAAGGGAGGCTGATTCGAACCCATAACCTCCAGGTCACAATGGAGAGATACAACCATTGCGGCCAGGCCAGGCCCGCCCTTCAGAAATGAATATACTAATAAGGACGGAAAAAAAAAGAATTTTCCATCCCATTTGAGGAATATAGTAATTGAACATGATCGCAAGCGAAAAGTTGAGCCCTATGACTACCTTACTGGCCCTAAAAATGTAGTTGGAAGCACATTAACAGTCCACCTAAACTAGAATACAAGTTATTTTCGAAGATTCACCTGCCATTAAGTCCAAAGTTTCTCATGGAGTAAAGCTTGAGTTCTCATTCATGACTACAAAAGCAGTATAGGACAGCTTCAAATTAACCCTCCCTCATTCCAAGAGAGAGAACAGTCGAGCTCTTTATATAAACTTGCCAACCATACTAATTTTCCTAAAATGCTTCATAAAGTATTTCAAGTTCTGATAAAAGGGTAAGAGTTGACTACAAAACTAGCAACTGTGAATTTGAACTGAAAGAAAGTGTCAATGAAGAAAAAATTATAATACCACAGCGGCCTTTACACTTTCTTTTCCCTGGAAGTCTGTGACCAAAGCTTGCCTTGATGCAGGTGGCGTGCTCCCGTCGATACGGATGCAACCAACTTTTTTCTTCTGCAAAATTTGTCAGTGCATATTAACACTTGTAAATTTCTAAAATATCTCAATTAAAAGTTCGAAGGCCTTACAAGAAGAAATTGATGTATTGCACCCAACATTGATTGATGGTGTGCAAATATTAAAAATTTGCAGCCTGCCTGTGCATTAAGAAACAAACTGCATAAGCACTTATTTCTGGTGAAACCAAATCCAAGGTTCAAAACCGTGAAATAAGCTCATATTGTATCATGCTAAAGTAATGTGCAGAATCAGTACAGAAAAATGAGGGATACCACGACAAATCAGGAATTGCACCGAGGAGGGACGTGGGATGTACTTTTAACTGTTCAAATAATTAAATACGAGATACCTGCTGCATCGACACTGTAACAACAACGACAAATCAGGAATTCTTTGAGCAATATCTGTTTATTCCACAAGGTTGACATCTGATGACCGCCATATCTGTTTCTATGAAGTTGAATGCACTACCCTTGTTCTTACATACACTTAATGCCAACTAATGCAAAATCTTTTACGAATATGCTTACTAGCTGCTAATTCTTAATAAACTCTTACAAGTAAAGTTCAAATACAGCCTTACCGGAACAAATGCAGATGTATTATTTGGAAAACGTTTATCTTCTTTTCAAAGAGAAACTTTACATCCTTTTAGATGTCTTGAACAATAGAAAAGATATGAGGAACACCACATTTGCATACTATAGTAAAATGGAAGTTGCAATTAAATTAGATTTTTTTGCTAAATAAGTTGCAATTAGATTAGTTTAGTTCTTAAGCAAACTGATCTTTAAACTACTCCTTTTTTGTGAAGTTTCTCCATTACAGGCAACAAATCGTTTGGAATTAAAAAATAAAAAATAAATGAAACCTCTCCAGAGTCATCCACCAACCATGATACGGAGTCTAGTCTTGGGTGTGGTAGGAGGGAGGTCAAAAGGTTCAGTAGAAGGATTAGTTCATCTAATTCCTTATCCCACTTCCAACATATTTCCCTCATGTCAACTCAATTGACGTACTTGACTGAACTAAAATCTCTGCCCACATCTGGAATCAACAATGATATTGAAAAGAAAGAAACAAGTATACAAGTACACAAGCATATATTGAATTTGTGGTCCAAATGGTTTTTGTTAGTGAATACTCATGAATATACCTCGATGATAGTTCCCAAGTAATCCAGAACTGCAGAGATCTTTGCTTCAGCTGAATCAGTGTAGATCTGAATTCCCAAATTAAAAGCATTGAATCAACAATGTAGCCACGAGAACAGATGACAAATTAGATTCTTGCGAAGTAGAGACGAACTCACCACTGTTAAAATACAAGTTATTTTCAAAAAATTACATGAAGAAGATTTCATTCACACCAGAGGGAAGAGATTGATAGCCACAACAAAACAGTTCTAATGGATTTTATCAGACCTTGAAAAAGTGAGCTGATTATTAACTGAGTTTGTAGTAACTCCCGAACTCTGTTTTAAAGAAGACAATGACAGATAAGATAATTTGATGGAGTTTTCCTTTTTCAAGAGAGTGATAATCTTGTCCTATAATAAACAGCCGAAACAACCATTTACCATCAAATGGAAATGTCAGATCCGGAAGATTTAGTGCAGGTGTATTTTTGCACCAAATGTACATGTTTTTCGGAAGAAAAAAAGCAAAAGAACTATTTAAGCACGTCCATGGAGATGTCGAGTTGATTTAGAAAAAGGTGACTAATTATTTACGAATGTAAAATATTTAAGTCAACCGAAGATGAGATAACAAAAAGTTATCAAGATACATGGAACTCTTTCAATTATTGCAAGGTCCATTTCTGTTTCCACATACTTTCCCCTTCTCGTTAGTACTGAGTTCACTGATGTAAAACCAAAAAAAAAACATCTTTAAGACTCGAAGTTTATAATGAACACCATTATACTAGAAGAATAAAAGTTTTAGCCTAGTAGCAGAAAAAGATGGAGGTATAATAAAGTTTTCAAGCAGCAAAAACCATGATAAAGTAGAAATGTAATTTTGCAGAATCCGATCAGTAGAAACTTTTAGCAATACCTTATTGATGAGATTCTTCTGAGTAAACTTTAGTGACTCCGCTTCCTCTTTGGATGCGCTGGACTTAATTTTGCTCTTAATGATTTCCAACTACAAAATAAGGCCTTCCATCAGGTGTGAGTCTTTCTTTTACCCTCAGGAGTCAACAACAAGCATGAAAATATGATCTCCCACTTTGTCAATGAGAGTAATAATTAAGGTGAAATCCTCAATATGCTAGAAATTACTCTATCCCAGTCTCTTGCTACACGCCAAGAGCTGACATCCAACAATGAAGCAAACAAATTTAGGGTGTACTTGGATTGAAACATAAGGTGAAAAGGCTGGACCCATAGTAGAAAAGTTAAAAGAAAAGTGAAAACTATATTCGAATTAGAGTTATAGAAATTGAATTACTTGTAATCAGAAAAGGAAGTAGCTGTAAGACAAGTATGGTGAACTTCCAACTTCTTAATTGGTTTTAGGAAAGATTGCAGATCTAATTAGGTACAAAATTAGCACCAACCATATAATGTTTATATGTGAAAAGAAAGCAAGCTAGGAAGCATTTATGATTTACTTCCTCCCACACCTCCCCTTGCACAAACTTTTTCTTCCGCATTTCAAGGAGGTGGAGATTTATTTTGGGACAGAATTAATAAAAAAGACGACAGGACAAACATAACGGACTCAGCATTTCAGAACATCCTGAGAACTGGAGTTAGTGAACATTAATGTGACAGCCCATCCCACCCCCACGGCCGCCAACAAATAAAACAAAAGAAGACCAATGCATGTTTAAGAATAATTTCAAAGCTTCACTGAAAAACGAAAAAAAAAGACAAATGAAGGTAATAACTAAACTTCCAGATGACAGCAAGCATATATGTTCCTATGTTGAAAAGAGCCGAGGAAAACCTTCTGGTAAAGCACTTTACTTGCAATTTAAAAAAAAGAGACATAAATCACCTCACGAAATAATGCATTAATATGTCTCATCTCCTTTTCCCCTAAATCCAAAAACACCTGAAATAAATCATGCAACAAAAAAGATTAAACTCATGATAACAATGAATAGGAGATCAAAGTCGTCAAATATTGCACCACATTGAAGAAGCCAATAGGAAAGAAAAGTAAGCAGAAGAATTAAGTTAAAAATTAGCAGACCTAAGAACGTAACTGCAGAATTAGGAACTCGAGATGCTGGCATAACCATGGCAGCAGTTGAATTTTAATTTAAATTACCATCACAGAGAGAAATGTGAATTATAATCTTCAAAACTACTATCAGTGCCCCTTTTCTCGGCTCAAGATGCAGAATGTAGGCTTTTCTGATACCGTTGATAAGTAACCCCTCTGGAGCCAGGGAAAAGAAGTGTATGATATACAGAATAACCACATAAGAACTTTACCTGTTGTCGCCGCTTCATAGGCAGCTCAGAAAGGACATCTTTTTTAAGTCTGCGAATCATCACTGTTGCTTTTATCAGATTGTGCAGCTCTTCATGATTACTTGCACCCTGATAGACTCCAAATGCACCCTAAAATATAATAGATATGTGTATTATGATTAGTACAACTACTACAAAAGTTCAGAATAATAATTATAAGAAACAGCAAATTTCGTCACTTACACCCTTGCAGTATCGGTTACCATACTCATGGACACTTTTGTACACATGAGGGTACAGAGCTTCCAGCTGTAAAGCACGGCTTCAGCACCAAAATAATACACCGTTGCCTCCAATCAGAATTAAGTTTCAAATGGATATATCAAAAGAAGAAAAACCTGTTTGAATAGCTCAATTGGCCTTGATAAAGCAGGAGTTCCACTGAGCAAGATCACATATTGAGCTTTCTACAAATAATCATTTTTTTAAAACAACCGTAAGATATGAATCTGATTGTCTGTGTGTGGTTTGCACAAAAGAGAAGAGACCTGTAGTATGGGAACGGAAGCGTTTGTCCTTTTCGCTTGGGCATTTTTCAAGAAGTGTGATTCATCTGCAATTACAACCTATATAAACATATTACCATCTATTACTATCAAGAGGGTAAATTATTCTATAACAGTAATTTTTCTTTCATCTATTGTAGAAAATAGCAACTGGTAATCTTGGAGACTTTACATTGACAGATTCATGAAGTGATCGGATATGCTGGCTTTAAATTTTTGTATCTAATTTACTTTCTAAATGGTTCTTCATCCTGTTCATTGTACTATTTTATAATTATGGACTAATGTAATCCAAAGTAGTGGCTAGAGGCCCTAGACTAATAAAATACTACCCAGGGAGAGGGTGGATTAGGCAACTAAAATAAAATGCACATATAGACTATGACATAACCATCATAAGACTTTACAACGGTCCAGCCCAGAAACAGAGAATAAGAGAATATGCAGTTAAAGTTCAAGAAGCTCTTTTAGAGCTTCAAACTATTAACGCTTACTAACCTTGAATTCTGAAGTCATTAGCATATCTTGAAACTTGGGGACAATATCGTATGATATGATGTTAAATACTCCATCAAGCTGTACATTCCTCTTTGTGTTTGATGCAACAATGTTAAATCCACCCCTATTTGTCCCACCCCACTGAGATAAAACCACCTGTTTGTGAAAATCCATATAAGAAGATAACCATGTCATAAAATCTGCATAGGAAGATACTGGAAGAAAATATTCACATTCATAATCTAAAGAATTAAAGAGACAATGTTGCAAGTTGGGTTCAAATAAAAAAAAAAAAATTACTTTCATATCTTCAAAACCTATAAAGAAATTTTGCAAGTGAAACCACTCAAAATAACCCTAAATTACAAACACAAGCAACATCCTTTGTGTATACTTGGGGATAGAAATAGAGCATTGTGACAAAAATTAAAAATATCAGTAACATACAAGTATATCAGATGGGGGCACATTCAGCCATTCTTGAATCATCTGCAGAGGACCACCAAGAAAAGGTGAAACAGAAAATAAACCATGAAAACAACTAACCAGACCATATTATAGGTATGACTTACAGAAGCCCAATGAAGCCTCAAAGAAGATGGTGTGATAACAAGAACTGGCCATGCTTCACGAATACAAGAGGTTACAGCAATAGCCTAAATATCACGAAAAAAATGAGATGCCAATCGAATTGCATGATACCTCTGATAACAGAATATTAGTAACAGATGACAACCTTGACCATACACAAAAGGAGATCTTGGACAAAAAAGCCTTTACCTAATATGACCAACAACTAAGCGCATTCACCAAGTTCAATATAAGATATAGATTAAACGTAAGAATAACAATTCATCTTCTGTACTAAAATTTAAGCATGTAGGTCAAGAGAACTTGACGCTTAAAGGAGATGGAAAGTCCCCAGTATATTTTGTTCATTGTTTCTTAGCATAAAACACAAAACATGATTTGCCAAAGCCAAAGTAAGTTGTCTTAACTGTAGGAATCTTATATCTCATCGTGTCCATATCAGCCAAAAATTACATAGTAAGCAAAAGTTCTCCCTTACATAATCCCACAAAATCCACAAAATTTTATTTTCCAGGACTATACCACATATTGACATTTTTATATATGTTTAATATCTCTCAAGTTTATTTAATACAAATACAAGGGGAGGTTTAAGACATTATATATATGAAAAACATACATACCCAATTAATTATACGCTGAAAGACATCAATGCATGTTAAAGTATTTGATCTAGTACATACATGAAAGCAGTATCTGACAAAATAAAACATGCTTGCCTAGCCTCAAAGAGGCCAAGAAGTGATAATCCACCAAAGCAAATAGTTGTGAGTGGATACAAAAGATTCCTTACCTGAATAGTCTTTCCAAGTCCCATTTCATCCGCCAAGAGAACACGTCCTCCATGCTGCAAAACAAATCTGAGGAGAAATGAAGCTAATGCTGCATCAGAAGCCAACTATCGTATAGTTGCTAAACCTCCATCCTTGTAATCTACATACCTAACTCCATCTCGCTGGAAAGGCAGAAGCTTTGATTCAACCTTTTGGGGAATCATATCATATCGATCTGGCAGATAAGAGCAGTAAAAACACACTTGTCTTAAACTAGAACCAAAGGACACTGAATAGTACACTTGAGCCCCTCTCCAATCCCATCCCACCCAAACACAGAAT
>JAOWBF010000039.1:13956437-13966662 GCA_028566175.1 Vinca major
GTGGTGTTGAGAAGGTGAGGAGGACGAAGATGGGGGAGGGGAGGGATGGTATTTTATTAATTGAAATTGAGTATTTATAATTATTTTTTTAACAATTAAATACCCAAAATGTTTATTTAGAAAATATATTGAAATATCTGAAATACCCTTAATAATAGACGGATGTCCTTTGTTGACAGATCGAAAAAAGATATTAAAAATTAAAATTAAACGAAGAGAATTTTAACGATAATGTAAAAATACGAGAAGGACAATTTAAACTATTTTTCCCTCATAGAATTACTTACTAGGTCATCATATGGACTTGGGAGTGGGATGTACATTCAATTGTCAAATTATGACCGAGGGAATAATATAAAAAGCTGCGACTACTAGTTTAGTCCTGATTTGGCGGGGCGGCGGTGGCGATGGGATTTTTTGGCACTTTTTGTTGAACGTACTGTTAATTCTTGAATTATGAGATGGGAAAGATTAGTGTGGTTCTGGTAAAATTCAGCTTATGGATCTGTAATTTTTGCAGTTACAGAGGGATTTGGGCAAATCTGAAAATATAGGTGTTAGGCAGGTGGGGGAATCAGGTTTTGGTGCCATAAAATTCCACAAGTTAGGTTTGGAAATATATATATGGATAGACCATTAGACCCTCTCTACAAATTTTTAGTTATCTAGTCAGTTTTAAACCATATGGTACAATGGAAAAACAAGGTATAGAGCAACAAAGACGCTGGCTCCAGTGCGGAGTGTGATAATTTTACACGTGCGAAACTTTCATCGTCCGTTAAATTAAAATTTTGATGGTCAAGATTGATTTAAAATAAACATCTGTTTTGAAACTCAGAACACCTGTTTCATTTTTACCAAATAAAATACCTCATAAAATATATTTTAAGATACTTCGTATATATTAAAAAATTATTCCGTATAAAATTTGGACTGGACAACCAATGCAACACACCATCTGATCATCAGCCATAGCCCATAGTTATTTACTTCTTTCTCTCTCAAATCAAAGATCATCCCCTTTGGCCTTTCCTCTCTACAAATTTTTTTTTTTTTAATGTATAATACCTTACTAACATTAATATTAGAACAGATGATATCATAATTTGGCAAAACTCCAATGGAGCCTTAATTACCCCTCTCTCTACAACCATATCCTATATTATTTTCTCTATCTCTTCCTAATGGTCACCCCCTCGAAGAAAGTCATGTTTGTTCCCAAAATACCCTTCTGCCACCCCAAAAAAATCTCATTCATTCAGTGTCTTTCTTCTATATCTAGACTCTATGTATCTACATGCAGAAAAACAGAAAAATATGTTTTTTTTTTCATTTGTTTTCATAGAGAAAACAGGAAATAAAGCCAGAACCATGTCACCTCTATCATCATATCAAAACTCTTTCTTACTTTCTCTCTCTGTAGACTATACTCACCTATCTATTTACACATGTAAACCTTCCTTTTATTTCTTCTTTCTTTCTTTACACCATTTGTACTATTTTTTTCTTTCCCTTTCCTTTGTCCTCATCACTTCCCTCTTTCTCTCTCTTTCTTGTTCTTTTTGTTCATAGTATTTCCTCTTTCTTCATCTCCCTCTATTTGACAATTCTCTACTCAAAGATCGAATCTTTATGTAAAAAGATTGGTGGGTTTATGTGATCTAATGATGTGTTCTAAGAAGATGAAACGGGCTGTTCCCGCGGTTTATGAGGATGTCAAGGCCAATTTGAAGCATCAGAATCTCTTACAAGAGTACCAGGAGTTGCTCAAGGTATTTAATTTTCTTCTGGGTTTGTATTTTTTTTTTGTTATTTGTTAAGGAATCGATCCGTTTCTGTGATTCTTTCTTTAGGGTTTAGCCTGTTATGGTCTGATCTGTTCTACATGTGATTCTGTTGGGTTTTTTCCTTTTAATTCTATTGGGATCAGAGAGTTATGGGTTGTTTGATCTGCTTGATAGAATTGCTTTGTTTGTGATTTACCTTTTTAATCTCATGGTAATTTAATTTACTCAGTTATGATTGGAATTGATTGTTGTTTTTTATTGTACTTGATTTCTCAAGTGGGCAATTTTAGTTTGCTTTTGATACTTTTTTTGGGGTTTTTTTACTGATCTTCGAGGTTATGTTTTGCTTGATTAAGAAGAAACTTTAAGTCCCTCTTGTAACCTTGAACTGTAATTTGGTGTGCATTTTTTCTTGTTTTTGTTTTCATTATTAGGTATAAAATCTGAACTATGCCCTTGTATTTTAGGGTACTTGTGGTGAACTAGTAATTCTTGCAGTTAGTAGCCTAATATAGGTATTGATTAAAAAAAAGGTCGCACCTAGTGCACAAGGCTCCCGCATAAGTAGGGTATGGGGAAGGTCCCTATTACACAGCCTTCCCTGTATTTCTTTATAAAGAGGTTGTTTTCGAGGTGTGAACTCATGACCTAGCAGATAGCAAGCAAGTGTTTACACTTGACCATCACGCCAATCACGACCTTCTAATATAGGTATTTATTAAATTGGAAAAAAATAGATGGAAGAGTTTCCTTTAGTTTTCCTGTATTTGATGTTACTTTGGTTCCTTATTATACCTTCTTTGTGTTGTTGGTTTATCGTTTTCTATCCGCGGTTTAATCTATTAGTTGGTGCTATGTACTTTTGCCTAAAGAATTTACTATTTCCTTGCAGGAGTCTTACGAGACAAGGAACAAGTTGGAGATTGCCAAACAGAGAAAATTGATATTGTTGGCTGAAGTTCGGTATGTTATTTAACATCAACTCTCGTATTTAGTTGGCAAATCTATCTTAGTATTATTTTGTTGTTATGCATGCATAACCGGTTCACTTGATACTTGCTTATTTCGGAACCAAACTTTTAGGTGCCTTTAAGTGTTTAGGTCCCGTTAATGTTGTTTTGTTAGTTTCTGTCTTCTGATTGGACCTCAAATATCGGAGAAGATGTTATTAACTTGTGGTGGAAACTTATCTCAAGAGAGAGACTGCGAAAATAAGAGTGGGGTGTTACACGCTCTCTCCATATTTCTGCATTGTGCCTTTCAGTTTAATTGGAAAATTTTATACTTTTTGCGACATGTGGTACATTGTTATCGTATGCATGGTAAACTATTTATACTTTCATAAGTTCAAGCATCTAAATATGCAATTGTTTGGTACCCTTATTTTGCGATATCTATTTATACAGGTTTCTGCGACGGAGGCACAATTACCTACTGGAGACTAAGTCTCTATACCAACCACAAGACCAGCCTGTAAATATAGAAAACAAACGCAAGTTTGGCAGAAAAGAGAAGATTGTAAATAAAAAAGATATCGCTCATTTCAAATTAGCCCCACTTCCCGACTTGAAACATAAGGGAAGGGTGTATGCTGGAAAGGAAGGTGCTCAGAAGAGCGTAACTCCTCTGCTTGATTTGAACCGTAAGGTAACATCACGCACCTCAAAGAAAGCGGAAGATTCAAACTACAGGAAAAGGATAAGCAGTATGAAAGAAGCTGCTGTTCTGAATATTGGAACAGCTATCAATTTGAATGAAAGCGAAATGTTTGAGGGTGGCAATGGTAATGGCTTGGGTACCCGAATGCCAATTTTTGACTTGAATAAGGAAACTAGTTTTATTGGAAAAGAAGTTGCTTTGCCAACCCGAGCTCCAATTTTTGACTTGAATGAAGTTTCTGTAAGTACTTATTGGGTCGCATTCAGATTTGGGTTTGAAATAGAACCTGTTATGTATATATCGCCTAATTTCAAACTTTTGGACTTGATTTTTACAGATGGAAGTAGAAGAATTTCAGACCAACTGTGAACCGACTAAGTTTGAGGAGCCAAATTCGGGTTTGATGAGAGCTGGAAATGAAGAGCAGGCTACCGATATGAAGTTATCATCAATATGTAGAAACGCTGGAGAAGGTTCAGCTCGAATGGGGAAGCGAAAGATATCCTGGCAAGATCCAGTTGCTTTGAGGGTTTGAAATCTTGGATTTTTTTGGCAGCAGAACAATATTAGAAGACCAATATCAATCGGTTAGCGGATAGTACTAAAATCTTCGGTTGGTATAGCAATAACTCTTGAAGCTAGTAGAAGACCAATATCAATCGGTTATGCCGTCTCACCACTGACTTCCCAATATTCAGAAAATGCTGCTGAGTTGGATGAGATTTTCTCAACTAATGGTTTTCAAACTCAACCCGAAACAGTCCGGATTGGACATCAACCCCAGTAGAGTACAAAAAATTAGAAAATAACAAATTATTTTTAAGAAAATGTAATATAATTAATTAGTTTATATATTTTGATTTAGGTTAAATAATTATTTTTTGTTAAAATTATGTAGTAAGAAGTCATTTTTGGTATGAACAGTTAATTTGGAACATAGAAAGTATATGGTATTAAACTATATATTAAATATTTTTAAATATTTATATGACGCAACCGATCGATAACCGTGCGCTCAGTAGTCCAACCATTCCAACCACCGATCCTTCACCCAATCACTTTTCCGATATGATGTCCGGATCGGTTTCAAAACAATGACCAAAAGTTTATAATCATCAAGGTTCACCAATAAGCTGAACTAACACGTCTCACCACTAACCTCTACAATTTCCTTGATTGAAGCAAATTTAACTTCTGCATCATTGATCACTGTATTGCCCACATGAGGTGTTGCAACAGCTATATTCTTCATAGCTTCATCTAGTGCCGCCTTGTGCTTCTTCCCATTCCTATGTGCTTCCATCACATCCTCAGAGTGTGCTCCTACGCAGCAATTCTGACACCAGAATTGAAAATTTTTCTTGGCACCAGCCTCTAATACTTGATTCACAGCATCATTGGTCCCTATACCTATGCTGCCATTCCTCTTTGCTATCAAAGCAACTTCCTTCAACTTGTGTTTTTTCCTCTATAGGTGTTCGTTGAGACCGCGCTCATTAGTAGCACTAACTTGACAGATTGCGCAGCTCCATTCCTCCAGTCCAGATTAACATTAATAACTGCTAGTTTCGACTAAATTATTTGCAGAGAGAAAGACAATCAGGGTTAGGTAACAACGGAACAAATGGGAAGGCTGTTGTTACAAAGCCTATCATATACTTCCACACTTGGAGAGTTGGTATGACTGGACAACTATACCAGTTAAAAAAGTATAGTTAATGTTTCACACTTACTAATGTTTTCTGATATTAAAAAATGTCATGCAGGTATTGTTTTCTTCGCTCTTGGTAATTGTCTCAATTTCATCTCTTTTGGTTATGCTGCTCAGGTCAGTATGAAGTACTTCTTCTTTAGCATATGACTCTGGATAAACTGATTTATCTAGGCACATTGTATTAGCTGTAGCTGTACTAATCTTGATGAAAGTATCTGGTGGATTTTAGATTGTCTAATGAGCTAATCATACTTAATACTGTTCTCCGTTTTTCTTGGGCAGTCACTTCTTGCAGCTCTTGGTTCTGTTCAGTTTGTCTCAAATATTGCATTTGCCTACTTTGTACTGAAGAAAACAGTGACGGTTAAGTATGTTTTGGTCTAAACTTTTACATAAGATAAATTCTCTTTAACAATCAGGTGTTCTTTTGTACATATGTTTCGACTCTGCAATCTGTTTGCTTTACAGGGTATTGATTGCCACATCATTTATTGTTCTTGGAAACATATTTCTGGTTGCTTTTGGTAACCACCAGTCACCTGGTAAAACTATTAATTCAATCTGTGCTTTACTTTGATTATTATTCAGCTTGTGCTTCATGAGCTTGGGGCTTCAACTCATGTCAGTTTTACATTTTTTTCAAAACAATTTTTACCAACCCCTTTGTGATAAGAATATGCTGAAACAACAGAATTTTTATTTGTTGAACTCATGATTCTGCATTATGTAGAGCATGGTTTATTATCGCAAAAGAAAACATAAAACATAGATTGCGATGCTGATTAATTATGAAACTAGATACAATTGAATTCAGGGGGTACTGACAAAATAATTATTTGGGACTCTCTATGTTAACAATGTTGCGTCTTTATGGTTTCTTTACATTATATATAAGAACAGAAAAGGAAATGCCACTTTATTAGCCTTCTCATGGCCTTTTTTCACAGTTTAGTATCCTATAGATTTATATCTGGATTTTCAACTAGTAAGAAGTTTTTCCATTATTTTTCCATACAGTTTACACACCAGAGCAGTTGGCAGAGAAGTATAGCAACTTTCCTTTTCTTCTTTACTGTCTGATTTTGGTCATAGTTGTTGCGTTGCATCACTCTATATACAGGTGAGATAATTTGCAGGCAAGTTGTCTGTATTTGTAAAGAGCTGGATGATTAATTAAATCTCTGATTTCCTGCCTTTTGTTTGTCCCCATAACTTTTTTTCCGGGGTTAAGTAGATGAAATTAAATGATCTATCTCAATCCTATTTGCTTCGGACTTGATAACCCAGGAGAGCGGAGTTACTTGCCGTCCCAGGAGAGGAGCTTAAAGCTCACTGGAAAATGCTGCTTCCTTTTTCATATGCTATTGTTTCTGGTGCTGTTGGATCCTGTTCAGTATTGTTTGCCAAATCTCTGTGGGTGTTTCTGCCTGAACCTGTGGAATATTGGCTGTAAAATTCATAGCATTCTCTTCTCTTATAGTTTCTACACTATTTTTTCAGCTCAAACCTTTTGAGACTGTCCATTTCAAGTGGATATGAGTTGCATAGCTGGTTCACATACTCCATGCTTCTATTGTTTCTTAGCACATCTGGGTTTTGGGTAAAAATCCTAATTTTGCATGCTCATTATTAGATCGTTAGAAATTGAATTCACTGCCACATAAGCTGAAGAAACATGCTACTCTCCAAATTCTTGCTGCAGATGGCCAGGCTCAATGAAGGATTGTCATTGTTCGATGCAATTCTCATTGTCCCAATGTTTCAGATAGCCTGGACATTTTTCTCCATTTGTACAGGATTTGTGTACTTCCAGGAATATCAGGTCAATCCCCTCCCCTCCTTTTCCACGCTCTCTTTTCCTCTTTCCTTGTGCCCTTCCATTTACTTTTTATTTTTTAGTTCAAGTGTAAAATTAACTGCCTGATTAATGCCCAGAACAGATGAAAATAGACCAGTTTTGTCATGCTTTGGACGTTGAGTGTACAAGCCAGTGTCCTATGAACTAGGGATAACTGTTTAGGAAGTAGTATTGGTTCCTTGATGGCTTTATATGGACACACCAATATATTGGAGTTACTTCACTTGTGATTTGAGCATGAGATGGCGATGAAAAAGAAATGAAAATAATATCTTCTTATGCAATTCTTAGAAGGAAAATTATTTGAAAAATTGTGACATATCCACTTCAGATGGTTGGTATTATTCCTGCTTGTGTTTATGATATATTTTCTATAAAATTTTGTAAATCATGTAGGACCCAGAGGGATTAAAAGTTCTCTCATCTCTCATACAAGAAAATAATTGCTAGTTGTGCGCCAAACAAACATGCTGGAAATGATCCTACACTCTTGGTTATTTACTACTCGTTCCTTCCGAAAATGAATGTCCACATTTCCTTTTTAGGATTTTTTTAGGATGTTCCAAATTGAATGTCCACTTTCTAAAATAGTCATTATTTTCATCGACACTTTCCTAACTAACCCTAAAACTTGAGGAAATTAAGCTCTATTGATACGGAAGCTTACCACTTACCTTCTTAACTCTTAATTTAAGGGAATTAACCTCTACTGAAAAATACTCCTACCCCTACCACTAAGTTTCTTAATTAACAAGCATAAAGTGGTTACTTGATCTCAAGTATGAAACTGTCCTAAATTTTAGAGCTACGGAAAGATACAATACTTCATTCCTCGAGAATCGGGCATCATTTATACTACTTTAGGTTACATGAATGCAGGTGGGACTGCTGTGAACCTTTTAATCTTGTCAGACTGATAGACTTTTGTTTTGTTTTTTCTTTTATCTTCTTTTCCCCCTGGAGAGGACTCTTGTTTGTCTGACTTGAGGAAATACACTTGGTGAAACTCATTTGAGCAGGTGTTTGATGCTGTGCGAACAACAATGTTTATACTTGGGATGCTCTCTGTGTTTGTTGGGATTTCTTTGTTGGCACCTGATGATTCAAAAGGTACGAAACTACATCATAATGAATCTAACATGCATATAGTGTACTTGGGGGACTAATTCCGAACCTTTTCAGGAGGTGAAGCCAAGGATACTGCATTAATTTCTGCTACTACAGATCTACCGAGTGATCTGGACAGGTTCATATTTAATCTTTGTCCAAAATTGGCGTTTTTAGGCAGTTGACCTACATCCAAAAATGTTCTCCCATCTTTATTAGAAAGAATGGAGCTAATCATATTACTGAACTTGTAAAATCATGTTTATTTTGCCACTTTTGTACTTGTGCTCTTACCACAGGGTGGTTGTTCAATCTGAAGTTTCTCCGACTAAAGATATGAGTTCTTTTGCACGAGCTATGAAGGTCAAAGCCTCAAATATGGTTGTTAAAGCAAAGGTTGTGCTTAAATCAATCTGTTAGCTCTTCTAAGAAGATCAATATATTTACTCTTTTGACACACAAGAAGCTTGGTTCCATTGCAGGCTGCTTGCTCATTATCACTTGGCTTAGGAGAAAACTCCATTCATGCATCTTCAGTACTTGTAATGCCAATGGTTTCATCTAAAATGACCGGGTTTAGAGGAAATGCTTATGGTAGGAATAAGTTATTCTCTCTACGAGGCTCTGGCTGGAGTAAGATCTCAGGTGATGAGGATGGAGAAAATATTCCAGAGACCACTTCAATGCTTCAGCACAGCATCGGCATTGATTAACACAGTTGATCGATGATATATCTTGCTAGTGCTCATTCTATCCCTTCTTTGTGTGTATTTGGCTAGGGTTTACATAGCATGCCGTTCTGTGTATATTTCATGCATTATTGAGTTAGCTATAGTTGTGTATGTATCAAGGGGGAAAATTAACATCACACAGCATTCTTTTGTCATAAGATACAATCTTGTTTGTCCGCATTGAGCTTTCGAGAGGTGGTATTGATGTTAATGACACCACCACAGCTTGATTGTCCTGATTTTTGCACCGAATGTAGTTATTCATTGGTTCCTCCATTTGTGAAAAGGTCCACTGTATCATTGTTATATCAACACCTCATTAAAAAAATCAGGGTCTCATGTTTCAAGAGGACGATGATCGATCATCTGGATCAAACAATGACTTAACAAAAAAAAACATGGACATCAGCTGCCAAGAGAAAACCAATCTGAGTCCAAGCTATGCAACATTAGCAAAAACCATCCATGAGAAATCCAACCAACCAAGCGTGTCCTACTTAAGAGGTTTCCGTGCAAATAAGAGAACAAGAACCCAGTAGTTTTGAACAATAAGTACATTTGGGTGAATGCTGCAACTAGCCACGTTAATGTATACCAGAACTTTGGCTAAATTAACTGGTTATGCTGGAATCACCGGTCGCAACGATATAAAAATTCGAGTGATACGACCCAAAATCATAATGGCTTTAGTTCACGATTATGTCAGAACTTGTCTAAAATTACAATTTTGTGGGAATAATCACCAATCGAAACAGTTGAAAAATACGATGGTTAGTACATGATTTTGTCAAAACTTGAAAATAATCGAAATTATTCACCGGTCGCAATAGTTTAAAATTTTGAGTCCACAGACCCTAAATTTGTGATGGTTAGTACACGATTTTCTCAAAACTTGACAATAATGGAGATTATTCACTAGCCGCAACAGTTGAAAATTCGAGTCCGAATACCCCAAATTCGTGATGGTTCGTATACAATTTTGTCAAAACCTAACAATAATCGAGATTATACAATTGTCGCAACCATTAATAAATACGAGTCCGAATACCCCAAATTCATGATGGTTAGTACACGATTTTGTCAAAACCTAACAATAATCGGGATTATTCACTGGTCGCAACAGTTGAAAAATTCGAATTCGAATACTCTAAATTCGTGAGGATTAGTACACGATTTTGTCAAAACTTGACTATAATCGAGATTGTTCACCGGTCTCAATAGTTGAAAACTTTTAGTTCGAAGACCCTTCATTCGTGATAGTTAGTACATGATTTTGTCAAAACTTGAAAATAGGCAAGATTATTCACCGGTTGCAACAATTGAAAATTTATGGCCGAAGACCTTAAATTCATGATGGTTAGTATACGAT
>JAOWBF010000039.1:13992285-14011308 GCA_028566175.1 Vinca major
GAGGAATGAGACTATTCAGAAGAAGGTCGGTGTAGCACCTATTGAAGATAAGATGAGAGAGAACCGTTTGCGTTGGTATGGGCACATTAGAAGAAGGCCAAGTGATGCCCCGGTTAGGAGAATTGAAGGATTATGTAATATTGAGGGCGGTAGAGGTAGAGGGAGACCGAGAAAGACGTGGACGGAGGTGATAAAAGGGGATATGAAGCTTCTAGAACTAGATGAGAGCCGTGTGTGGGACCGTAAGAAATGGAGAGAATGTATACATGTAAATGATCTTACGTGATTTTTATTTTGGTTCATGTAGCCGACCCCAATTATATTGGGATTAAGGCTTGGTTGTTGTTGTTGTTGAGTGGAGCTTGCATTCTTTAAATATAGGAGGTTAGTTATAAGACTAGGGAGAAAATATATCCATTTTAAGGAAGTGGACATTCATTTTGGGACAAACTAAAATGGAAAGTGGACGTTCAGTTTGGGACAGGGGTATCCGTTAATTTTCTAACATAACCTGCTTTAGCTCAGAATTTGACTGCTAAGTGATTAGGACTGGTTAAAGCTTAATTTAGAGATATCAGCGGTTGGGTAGTTTGGTATTTAGGTGCAGGAATATGGGATTCTTGGTTATGATTACAGGGTCTTGTTTGCCAATTTCTGCCTCTGTAAAAAGGCCATTTTGGTAATGCACCGTTCCGAGTACTTTTTCTTTTGGCAAAATTGGCAGTGGGTTTCAAATTTGTATCCCTACCCTTACTGTCTTTTTTTTTTTTTGGCTGTAGTGGATGTGTCTTAAAAGCAGAATTTTGGGAAAGGGGAATGGTTAGTAACTTCTCTCCTGATGTAGTACATGGTTCCTTTCTTATAACAGTTGCCTATAAGGACTTGTAAAAGCTAAGTTTCTCGATAGCATAAGCCTGTTCTATTAACGTTTTTAATATCCTGGGAAACATTGAACTTACCATTTTGTGTACTTTGATTTCAGACATGCATACTGCACATTACTTTTTCTTTTCCCCTTTATGTTATCTTTTTTCCCGGTAACATCTTTTTGACAAAAGTCACTCAAGTTAACTGAAGCATAGTTAATGCGTCAGGTAATAACGATGGAGGGTCAGATTACAACTTTCAGGACATTTTCTTTCTTGCTGCATGCTCTAGTTGAACTTTTATGACCAGTTTCGTCTGCTTTCATTTTCTGATTCTGAAATGACATCAGATCTTTCCTGAGGGTTCGATGTCTCCCAGTGCACATATTCCCTGGAAAGAGGCCGAAGCTAAAATGTTTTCTCTCAATGTGGTATGTGGATACATTATACAATTCTTACTTGTTTCTATTATTGTTCTCTTTGTTCTTTATTGTTATTTTTTTCGGGGGCAGGGTGTCGTCCCCGCTCCCCCTGTCTTCCCTGTCGTGCACTGCTATGCTTTCTCTCAGTCTGCCCATATCTTTGATTTTGTGAATTTTCCCATGCATATACATGAAAGTTGCAGAATTCTTGTCCAATAGTTTATGGAACTTACATCTTAACCAGATTTAGATACTAGTTTTTGGATGGGAAGAGTTTTCTCCTTGTAGTGTCCTTTGTGCAATTCTACCAGTGAAGGAAGTTCTATGATGTTTACTTCTTGGTTATACAAATAGAGGAATTCCATAACCATTTATAGCAGTTCCTCCATGGAGAAGTAACGGACCGACTTTCTTGTTCCACTCACGTTTTAGATGCCAGTGATAAATTGAAATATGCTAGCTTTTCATTAACTACATTTTTTATCTTAGGAAACACACACATTTATCAGCAATGTAAGGTTAGAATGTTTTCTTTTTGAATATTTACTTGTGCTACATGGAGTATACGTGAAGATAGCTTCTCTGCCAAAGAATATAGATTTTGATGTTACATGACGTTGACGTAAAAGAAGATTTATTTTCTCATCTGAACACAATACTTTGGTTTAAATATCTCTTTTCTGCTTCTGGTCTAGTCGACCTCTCTGTTTATTGCTAACCCATTTGAAATCTAATTAGGAGGCAACTAATGTGCTTTGAACAATGCAATTGGATATTATGGGTTTCTGATGAGCTTGTGAAACTTTTACTGCTCATTGTGTGTTTCTTAATGCACAGTAAATACCAGATTAGTTACGGGTAATCATGTAGATGATGAGAAAAGTCTCCTAACCTTTTTGGTTACTGAGAGCTTGTCACTTGATATTATTGGCAGTCCTGGAACATCCAGTGGATAAATTTCAACTGTGTTTAACAAATCTTTACACCAATATTTCAACTTCATTATTTTGTCAAAAATTGTTTTGTAGATTTTGATGTTGTTCAGGTTTCTTGTTTCAGGTTTCTGAAGTTGTTCTTAAAGAAGGCCCAAATTTTGATTTCTCCATTGTTAATACCTTGGTCACAATCTTGTGCAATAGTTCAGAGGAACCCAAGGGAATTATGCTTCTGGTACATTATATGCTGCTTGTTTAGCTATTTCATAATCATATTGAAGATTAAGAAATGATCTCAGAAGGAAAGATGCAAGAAAGACTAAGATGAACAAAAGAAATAAATTTCGATCATTTCTAGCCTCCCCTGACTATGGGTAACTGATGCTAACTTAACCTAACTGCTTATGCCTTGAAATGCTTATGCCTTTTCAGGTATACAGAACCCTTGCTGATGTTGTTAGCTCCTATTCCAAGTGGATTTCCGCAAATCAGACCAATCCCAGATCATTATTGTAAGGATTTGGTTCTTTGCCTTGTAACTTATAAGAAGAAAGCATGCTATTGCTACATGAAGCACGTGAGTTATTTTAGGTTTGGCAATGATGTTTTGGTAAAGGTTGCAAAATCTCGTAATCTTAATAAAAAAGTTAGTTGGCAGATAGTTAACAAATAAATCAGGGAATTAATTTGTGGAATCATTGTGCCAATCTTCTTTCATACTTTGCATGGGTTTAGGGTTGTGACCTTCAATCATCTTTGTTTGTGCTCTGTTAGCTAAAAATGCCTGAAAACTTGAGGCTCCATTTATAATCAACCTGGGAGAGTTTCAAGCTCTTGTTGCTTTAGCATTGCAATGGAGAACGTCTCCTTGACAGAGGGATATAGAAATGGTTCTGATTTTTAGAATTTTATAGTCATATTCTGTCTGGTCTTGCTTCTTCTGGACTCGCATGGGGACACATGGTTTCCGTTTAAGTCTTCAACTGATGTGCTATTTTCAGATTGTTTCTTGCTGCAGGGATTTCAAAGCCCTTCTGTTCAAGTGCTTGTTCATGTGCTTTGCGCAAGTTTTGTGAGGAGGCTACCGGACTTATGCAGGACCCTTCAAACTTGGAAATCTTAATTTGGATTGGGGAGGTTAGCCATAATCTGCACCCGAAAATTTTACTTAACGCTCCATTTTATGGTAAATGTTCTGTTTAAGTGTTTGTATTCAAACATTTCTCTGATTATATGTCAGGATAGTTTGAAAATCAACTATTCTTACTTATCAAGAATAATTGTAAAATAATACTAAATACTGAATTACTAGTACTTAGAATCTATCAACCATCATTCAATTGCTCCCTTGAGAGGATCTTTCATGGCCATGCATAGCATAGCTTCTCGAATGCTGGTGAAGGCTAAACTAGCCTTTTCAGTTATTCTATAGATTACACAGGTGAAATATACAAAGGAGCCCCTGCTCAAGTTGCCTATAGGTTTTATGTTTACATGTCAGAATTCTTAGTGCATTAGATCAGTAGAATATATCAAATACCTACTACTGACCATTCTTAAATCAATCTGTACTTTCATACCTTTTCCAGTTTTTTATACAGTTCTGATGGTTCTTAAATATATAATTTTTAGAAATTGGATGAGAGGCATTTTTCTCCAGAGGATGAGGAAGAAGTAGTTGGTGCCATCACTCTAGTTATTGGCTCTGTTCCTAATATGGAGCTGAAAAATAGTTTGTTAGTTAGATTACTTTCTCCAAGCTACGAAGCAATTGGAAAACTTGTAAGTTCACTGTTTCTTTTTTCCTAGCATGTGGTTGTTACTGTTTGCGATAAGTGATCTCTATAATTTCAACTTGTCATTTGCTACACTTACCTATCTCACAGACCCATTGGAGATGTTTTGCATATTCAAAATTTGGTTGCATTTATTTTGCACTTCATTTTACTTTTTTGTTCACTAAAAATGCTCAAAAGAGTGCCTCTAGCAATTGTGGTCTTGGCTTTTTTCGTAGCTACTTTTGATAAGCCTGAAGTTTGAATTTGGTGTAGTCCTTTGTAGAGCATTAGATGACAAATCAATCACTTAAACGAGGAACATGTTTCCAGATTGCATGGGAATAGAGATATCGATGCTTCAGAAAGTTTGCTTGAGATTAGGAAATTGACCGCACCTTTTAAGGAAACATCTGCAGAACAAAGTACTTTGCAGTTGTTGAATATCAATTTGAACCAGTGAATCTTTTTTATATTAATGCTGCAGGAATTCAGGTGTAGACAAGAATTTGCTTATCAACAACAGGACATCTGGAATAATGATTAACGTGATAATCCTGCCCTAGTCCCTTATTGTTAAATATCCGAGCCTGATTCTGAAATTTAATGTTAATATCTGAGTCGAAGGGATGGCCGCTTAATAGAGAAGGCTTATTCAATTAAAGAACCTCACAGAAAAAGTCGATGCTTACGAGTTAGGGCCGTTGTATACTTGTATTCATTTTATTCAATCGTGGTTTATTGGAGTTGCAGTTGCTTTCATTGTTTACGCGTTTAAGTTTAACTAAGCCATTTTCTTCAATCACTGATGTCAGTAGAATTTTTGTCGGCTGATGTGATAGTTATTTTGTTTTGCTCTCTCTCTCTCTCTCTCACCCACCTTCTTTTTCCCTCTTTTGCCAGATTGATGACAGTCACACGTATTCTATGATGCAAGATCCAGCTACTTATACTCAGCTCATGAACAGTGCCAGAAGAGGGCTATATAGGTGTGGTGTTTCTATTGATTTATGCTTTTTTTTCTGGATCTGTTTCTCAATCCTTTTAGCATAGCCAATAAACTCTTCTTCTTTTTGTTATTAAAAACACAACTTTCTACCTTAAATCTTTTTGCTGTGAGCAGTTCTTCCTCTTAAAACTTCGGTTTTCTGTTTATTTCCGTTTATCTGAAGTGCTACAAGTTACCCATCCATGATTACAAGGTTTGGATATATATCTGCAACTCAGTGTGCTGCATCAATGCTAAAAATCATGCCCTTGGTGAGGAAAAAATTACTGCAGACGGTGAAAATTTAATATCTAAACTCCTAGTTAAAGATATCAACTATTTTTTTTAGAGAAGTGGGGTTTTCAGGATCAATGAAGACTTCCAGCATGTTTTTCCATAGAAAGATACTCCCTCCATTCAAAATTAAATGCCCATTTTCCTGTTAATTTTGGAAAGAGGGAGTTTGTGGCGGCCTTTTCAGATCTCTCCTCTGTCCACCAATCAAAGTAGTGAACTATATTTTATATTGTAAATTTCAAATCCATATTTCTTTCCATTAATTTTGTAATGTTGTAAGATGAAGATTTAAACCTGGCTGTCATCCTCCACCAAAACAATTGGCAGTGTTTTCACGACACACATCATGGTGATGTCTCTAACAGGTTTCCTATTGGAAACATATAAGATATCACAGTGAAGAATTTGTTCAAGAAGATAGATACATGCTCCCTCCACGCTGAATTAAATGTCCTCCTCTGGTGTAGTACAAATATATCAATATCTATGTATATGTGATTGGAACCAAAAAAAAGAAGTTGGGTTTTTAATCGCTGAACGTTTATCATGAGAAGGTGAATTCGTTGATGTCTTTGCGGAGGAAGCTATTATTCAATAAACATGGACTTTAATTTGTGCAACCCAAGGGGCATACAGCTAGGGCTGGATGTTATTGTATGCTCATTTTACTTCATCGGTGGCTTTAAACTGATGTTGATGTTTCTGATTTTAGAACTGGAACTGTTTTCAATCATCTTGCAACACACATATCAAGTGGTCTGGCTTTAAATGATTCAATACTGGTGCTACTGGGGGTGTTCTGGCCAATGCTCGAGAAACTCTTTCAGTCTAAAGCCATTGAGAATGCAAGTTTATCTTCTGCAGCCTGCAGGGCCCTTTCACAAGCAATTCATTCATCAGGTATTTCTGCTTTATCATTATTCTCAAATGCTGTTCACACCTGTACATGCTCGCTGCTGGTCATTAACCTCTTTCTTCTACATTTCTTTTCATCAACAGAATATTTTCTTGTATCTGCAAAACTACAAGTTGATGTATTCTCTTATCTAAAACAATCTCTACTGCTACTTTTGTAGTAGATATGCAGTTCATATGTTTCTTTTTTTTCTTCTTATGTTGATGAAAATGAAATTTGTATCACTCATGTGCGTCATATGTTCATCTTTGTTCTTTTGCAGCCCATCACTTTGTGACAATATTGCCCAAAGTATTGCATTGTCTATCAACAAATTTTGCGGCGTTCCAAAGTCATGAATGCTATATCAAAGCAGGTAAATGTCTATTCTGAGCTGCTGAAATTATATCGGCATTCTTGACATGTTGTTTTTCCTTAAATGGTTACAAATTAGCAGCTATCATGGTGTTGTATAGGGAATTATCTCTCTATGGCTCTTCCAAAATTTCATACCTACCGTAATCAAGTGCAGAGTGACTGACATGAATTGCAATCATCTCGTTAACTATGAGGTTTTTTTTCCCTTTTACTTCTCTAGGAAGTCATTCTCTGGACTTGAAATCTCGTCATTCATAGAGATCCATGGCACTTCTCAAGTGGCTTACTAATATTGGGTCGTTACAAGCATGGTCTCACCTATGAGCTATGTAATGATACATCTGATCTGAGCACTTTTTTAACTAATTGGTGGTAGTTTAACATTACATCAGAGTAGGGAGACCTATATTCACGTCATTCATAGAGAGCCATGGCACGTCTCAAGTGGCTTACTGATTTGGGGTCGTAAAACTTATGGTATCATCTATGAGCAGTGTAATTATACATGTGAAAACTTTTTTAACTAACCAGACCTATATTCACATCTCATGCTCTTGGACGAGTCAGTGATGTTATATGTACATTTAGCATAAATTTGCTGCTATAAGAATGTTTCATATGTGAGAGTAGAATGTAGGAGTTGGAGTTGTTTCACATATTTTAGCCGTGTGCTAGAAGATTTTTCGCATATATTAAGATATTTCCGTGTTCATATTGTCTTGGTCTTGTTTAATCTAGGAAATGAGCTATGAGTTTTAAGTGCTTTCAAGATTTTCCATCTGAGTCAAACGGTCATTCTTTTTCAGCATCTGTTATAATTGAAGAGTACGGGAATAGGGAAGAATATGGATCCATATACATCAGCACTTTTGAGAGATTTACTTGTGCAACTTCAATAATGGCTCTTACTTCTTCATATGTATGCGACCAAGAGCCTGATTTGGTGGAGGCCTATACTAATTTTGCTTCTGCATTTGTCCGCAGTTCTCCTAAGGTGCTGATTGTCCTCTCTTTCTCACGCTCTCTCCCAAAAGGGTTATTTTATGCTTTTTTCCAGATTCTGATTGTCAAGGTTTCTGAATTATTGACTCCTCTTGCTTTTTGGTATATCTCAGGCAGTATTAGCTGCAGCTTTCTCGATTCTTGAAATATCCCTCCAGAAGGCTGCTATATGTTGTACAGCTATGCATCGTGGTGCAGCTTTATCAGCAATGTCATATATGTCTTGTAAGCCTTGTGAAGAATTATTTTCGTTTAGTATGCACCTTAGGAAGAAAATAGTCATGTTGAAGACTGGACTAAATGTATTTTTGTATGGTTCAACATTTAGTATTGTTGTTTTTAGTTCATTTTTTTCTTCTTTTGCATGTGCCAATGCTTACCAAATCACTCGTTCACCTCTTTCTTAACATATGGCCTGCACATAATGATTTAAATAAACTAGTGCAAGTCCAAGGCACTAAAACCCTTGTATCTTATTTTATAATGTTTAACATAATAGGCGTCATCGTCCCAAAGACTTCTGCACCTGTCATTGGCATGAAAAGAAATATCTGTTTTGTATTACATGATCGTAGTTGAATTTTCCAATTCATTATTAACCCTTATGTACTAGTGTTATGGTAACCCTTATGCACTTTTAAGGAGAATTGTCCTCCTCTGCTTCTTAACAAGCAAACCTACTGTTTACCATGCCATTCTGCTTTTATGCTCGTTTGTGAGAGATTAATCTGTGGATGATTTCTTCCATTTGAGAACATGTGGCCTGCTAATAATATTGGATAAGTTGGATAATAATTAGGTATACAATTTGGTTGGGAATATAGGGAATATAGGGGGGAAATTGTACATGGAACAAGTTACTATTACAGATTTCTATCTTGGGTGTGTTATAATTCTCTTGTTTTCATATTCAGATTTAGATTAACTGCTAACTCATACTGGAGCTTCTCAGGCTTTTTGGAGGTTGGGCTGACTTATTTGCTGGAAATGGAAGCATGTATTGTTGAAGGATCAGTTGAGGCCATGACAATACATGTCATATCTCACACCGGAGAGGGTCTTGTATCTAATCTGGTGTATGCTTTGCTTGGTATTTCAGCAATGTCAAGGGTACAGAAGACTGGATCTCTTTTCCAAGTAGTGAAAGAAAGGATATTATAATGTCGTATCATGAGCAGTTTTCAAACTTTTCCCAAGTTATTCATGCTTAAATATTTTGTCACTGTGCTTTTATTTTGAGTGAATATTTTCTGCTCCATACCATAATATTCTCCATGAGGTTCATGCCCATATTGTTGGTTTCATGAGACCATGCCTAGCTACATATATTATGATGTGTTACTGAAGGAGCTCAAATGATATTTGGCCGTTTGATTGATTTGTTTGCAATGAGCCCACAACACTTGCTGCTTAGGGTATTGCTGAATACACTCCTTACATAATCCAAAGGGGTCTGATGTTACCACTCCGATTTGAGTGGATGTGCCATCAAATTGAAATTAATGAATAAATGTGATAATGAGAAAGCCTGTCTTTTCTAGAGAATGCTGTTTGATGAACCATTATCAAATTATTATTTTGCTAATTATCCATTGTTATGTGTATCTTAAACCATGTTTGTGATATCTTTCTTCAGGTTCACAAATCTGCAACAATCTTGCAACTATTGGCTGCAATGTGCAGCTTAAGTGAAACAATGATGTGGAGAGGTGTTCTATGTTGGGAGTCTTTCCAAGGATGGCTAATTTCAGCGGTTAGTCTCCTTATCTGTTTATAGGTTTGTTTTTGCCTCTGTATGTGTGTTCTGGGGGTGTGGGGGTGGGGGCGGAGAGGGCGAGAAAGTAAGTCAACAAATGTCTACATGATGAAGGGTATAATAACCTAAATGATTTACCTTTGAACTAATATTTTATTGGAAACATGGGCATCCTACATTTAGAAATTGTAATGTCAGTCACCTTAGTGAAGTACATAGAGTATAGGATAGATAGCAGACATTTAGCTGTTTACCTGAAGGACTACAACTAAAGTGTTCTGGGACAAAAATATCACGACTGCTGACTAGATTTGACTTGTCTAGGTTAATATTGGGAAGTTTCAGTGTTGCCCTGGCAAACCGGTCCTTTCTTAGTTATTTTCTTCTATTTTGTTTGTGTGAATTGACCTTTGTCATTGGGTACTTAAATATCTTATTGGTTCTCGGTGAGATAAACCTATTCTAATAATCTGATCAACCTGCTTGGGTTTCTTATTTGGGACTACTTCATGGTAAAATGTAGCATCTTGGAATTCAAAATACAAAGTAGGATTGCATCTAACATTAGTTAACTAATGGACGGTCATTCTCTTTATTCATGTGAATTAATGACTATTCGTACTTTTCTCGTTTACATGCACCACTTTGTGCACCATGTAATCCTGTTGAATCATCTGAATGCCCGAAGTTTTCCCAGGTGCAGTCTTTACCAAGTGAGTACCTGAAGCAGGGAGAAGCTGAATCTCTTGTTCCAATTTGGCTGAAGGCCCTTAGTGCTGCGGCTTCAGACTATCTTGAGAGCAGAAAGTTTCATGGTGGGAAT
Organism: Vinca major; assembly: GCA_028566175.1. Classification (NCBI taxonomy): domain Eukaryota; kingdom Viridiplantae; phylum Streptophyta; class Magnoliopsida; order Gentianales; family Apocynaceae; genus Vinca; species Vinca major. Next base: position 14,002,423 of record JAOWBF010000039.1, read on the forward strand.
AATAACCATGGGTTGCTAGAAGGGAGAGGTGGAAGAATTTTAAAGCGCTTAGTTCGAGAATTTGCTGATAGCCACCGCAATACTCCAAATCTTGCTTGAATTTTTAACAATGCTGCTTGGTCCACTGCAAGTCCGAGTTGAGTCTTTGCTGATTTGGCCTGCATATCCGACTCGAGGCATGTTTTTCGACTCTCGCCAAAGATTGGAGGTGTGGAAGTCCTCAGTCCTCACTTGGCACCGTTGTCTACCACATCATTCTTCTTAGCATAATCTTTGTATAGTATTCTCAATTCTTTGTATTGTTGAGAACCGTTATAAAGCATCGTAACCCCATTTTTTACTTACTTTCAAAAAAATAGTACAATACATGCTTGGTTAAAATATTCAAGAATCAATATTTAAATCAATGCGACACGAAAGGAGACGGTAACGTCGTTAATTCTAAGGGCCTATTTGAATTGTATACTTTTGGTAAATTATTGTTTGCAACTTAACCTAAATCAATCACATACACTCGGATTTTTTTTTTCATGTAAAAAAAATTTAAAAAAAAAAAAACGAGTCGCTGAAATACAAGAGTTGGATATGTGATAATTCCCTATATTTACCTATGACGTAATTTTGCAATGAAATGTTAATTAAATCTAAGGGCATACTACTTTTGGCCCGATTCAACAGCTATGAATAGCTTTTAAAATATCTGAAGGTGTTCGTTCAATCTGCTTGCACCTCTGCGGGGGGTAAAATGCATGGTTAAATTTGTGAGAAGACAAGATTTAAGGTGGAAAGTTGTGCTTTTAATAACAAAAAGAAGCAAAATTTAACCAAATCTCGGGTCCATAAGGTCAAGAGTTGGTTCGTTTATAACTAGGATGGGATTGGGACCCTAGTTAGAAATGTAACCGGAGGGATAAGTTTCCTTGCACGAATGTAAACAGCTTCCAAGCTTTTGCAAAGGACCAATATCAAAGCAAATATGAAAACAGCAAAAGGGAAGACCATTTCAACGAGATTCCTCGACTCTAATACCCTCTACTTTCTCCCTACATCCTGTAGCAGTTTCTGGCACGTGTTATGCACTGGAAAGACATCCAGGACTAGTGAACCAGTAAGTTATATAAGGCTCAGGATTCAGGAAGTGGACTCTGAGAATCAAACTACAAACTACAGGCTCCCGTCAACTGATAATGCTAAGCTGCATTCTAAGAAACTTCAAATCACTTTGGCATATTCAAGGCACCAAAGAGCACTTTTTTCTAAAATTGGAAATGCATACAATTGGCACGCTCGAGAAGAGGGAGTGAGTAAATAGCTCAGAAAATTAGCCAAAAAAATTATACAGGAATACCACACATACCATTGGTTGAATCGTGTAACTTGAAAACCAAGTTGCTTTGCCATGAAATACTAATTTCCCTAGACGATGCTCTAGGATTAATTTCAAACATTTCAACCAATGGTTCCTAGAATCAATTAAAAAATTATTTCCACCCATCAGTAATCTAATACAGTTATTCACTACTTGGTTGAAAGAAATATAGCTCATTTCTTACATTAACAGCACTAATTCTATCATTTTGCTAACACACTCTGTGAGTGGTAGTTTCAAGAAAATACATGATCACCCTTCTCACCCCTGATAAAAACTTATGTCCCTAAATGTTTATGCTTTATGTCATTGGTACAAAAACAACGTCATAAGGTGCTTTCTAGCTATCTACTGCAGCAACTTGACAGTTTGCAGGATTAACTAAAATTGAGTCATACCCTCAGAATCTGAAGCTTATTGGAGAAGGCAATAGCAACCCAGTCCGGCTGAGAGGAGGACCACTGCAGCTGCTCAATTTCAGCGCCAGCAGTATAAGCCAGAATGGGATCCAATCCGCCTTCAACCGGCTGGCCCATTGAAGAGAGATCCCAAATCAAGGCCTGGGAATCATCGCCCGCCGTACAAATATGGCAAGAGCTATGGGGAGCCCAGGCAATGGCATTGACACTAGCCTGGTGTCTCTGCAGCTCCACCACAGGTAGGGTAGGGAAGCGAATGTCCAGAACAACCACCTTGGCACTATCCATTATGATAGTGGCCATATACCTAGGGTCCTGCTTGTTCCATCCAAGGCGAACAAGAGGAGTGTCGGGCTCAGAGCTCTCGTATATGATTGTCGAATGCTCCTTGTCACGGAGGTCAAAAACCCTAACAGAGCCGTCAGCGGAGACGGAAGCAAAGACTCCAACACCGCCCCAGGCAATGTCGTAAACTTCCTTATCGTGAGCAATGAGCTGAGTATCCACAGTTTCCCGCTCAATGTCCCAAATTGTACAGGTAGTATCAATGCTAGAGGTTCCAATACGCTTTGGCTCGGCTTCATTCCAGTCAAATGATGTTAGAGGTCCAGAGAATTCGCTGTTGCGATTATTATTGAGGAGGCTCTTTAGCTCAACGCCGCGGCGACCACCGTTGACATCATCATCGGAGCCACCAATTCGCCAAATGCGGAGGTAGTCACTGGAGGTGGCGAGGAGATCTGGCTTCTGACACTCCTTATCAGGAATGAATATGACCTGTCAACGTCTAATAGTTAATACTGAGACCTCATGTAGCAGAGATCAATGTTTTGATATTAAAAAAAAAAAAAGATTGAAGATGACCTTGGTAGGGGGATAAGGATGCTCGAAGGAGAGATTTGAGTCGGAGCGGATCTCGCCATTGGAATCATCGAGCTGGACAATTTCCACCCGGTTAGAGTTCTGCTCCATGAGACTGGCTATGGCAAGTCGGTACTTCTGGTCTCGTCGGACGCTCCAATTCATGGCGTAGATGTGCCATGGAGCTTCGTATGTGTAGATCTCAGAACGCCTCTGCTGTTCGTCTGAGCCGCCGTCCTGAGTCAGAGTCTGAGTCGGATCGCTGCTAGCTCCCATCTGCTTCCGTCCCTTTGTTTTTCTTCCGGCGGCTGGAATTTCAAGATTAAGGGCTAGGGCTATAAACGGCCGGTATTACCCGACCCAGTAGTTGTTGTCAACAAATGACTAGGGAGTTTCTCAGTTTCTGGACCAAAATGTTACTACTACTATATAGTTTTTAGACAATTTTGACCAGCTACACCCAAAAATAATAATAATAATAATTCAATGTAAATAATCTAATGATCTATAACTGTCCACGTCAATTATACGCGTCTCTTATTAGACAAATGTAAACCACACAATGTTGTGGTCTATAATTGTTCACATCAATTACATGCTTCTTATTAGACCATCTTAGATAACAATATCTATTAAATATGACGTTTTGATTTTGTTTTGTTGTTGAATAATAATTGACTAAAATTAATTAGATAAATTATTTAAATTGTGGCAAATTTGTAAATAAAAAGTAAATATTTTTATAATTAATTAGTTGAAAATTTTAGAAATTCAAGAGGATTGTCAACAAGGGGTTTCGCGCAGTGGGGCAGCCTTTGGCTTGGGACCGGAAGGTCCCAAGTTCGATACCCTCTTCCCGCAATGGGGCAAATAATATTTCTCCTCCTCTGGTGAGGCGTTCTCCTCCTCCTCTGGTGAGGTAATACTCTCCCCAGGCATGGGGCGTGCTACAATCTCCCGATCTAGGGTACTATCCGCTCTCTCCCCCTCGGGGTAATCGCCCATCGTGGAGTTAAAAAAAAAATAGTTTAAATAAAATTCAATAACCTCTCAAAATTGGAAAAAAAACACAAGGAAGATATGGTGAAGGAAGGTCTTTCTTATTGGTCGGGTTGTAAGGGATATTATATCCCTTATAAACCAGCTACATCAAATAACATTCACTAGCCCTAAAACCCGACCCGACCCGACCCAAAACCCTAGTTTTTTTTTGTTTGTTGGTGAAAATAGGATTCCAAAACCCTAGACTTACATTCTCTATTTCTTTTATTATCTCTCTTTTCCCTCGTTTTTCCGACACTCTCTCGAACTGACGATGGCGAAGGATACCGCAAATCCGAAGAAATTAATGAAGAAAGAAGCAGAAAATCAAGTGAAAGCCACCAAACCAGAAGAATCTCCGAATAGATTGAAAGAAGAAAAAGCTGAGAGTTCTGGTTCTGAAGAATTATCGCCCGTTGAGTCTGAAGCAGACGGTGAGGTAACAATTTCATGATTTTATTCTTGATTTTTTAAATCTTATTTCACTTTGATTGTTCAAATTTACCGCAATTAGATTATTCAAGTTGTTATTTTTTTTAGTACTTCTAATGTTTTTGTTCGAAAAAATGAACAATTTTATGCTTCAAAACGGAGAACTCATGGCCGCCAAAAACTGTTTCAAGGTTCAGGCTTTTCACTAAAGTACAATGTAATAAATTTGTTTATTTGTTTATTTTTACTTTGATTAATCACTGAATGCAAATTTACTGTAATTAGATTATTCACGTATTTAATTTGTTAGTATTTTATGGGTTTTCCTTGTTTTTGTGTGAAAACATCAACCGTTATATGCTTCAATACCAAGTACTTATTGCTACCAATACTGTTTTCAACTTCAGGATTTTCACTGAGTTCTGTTTTTAATGGATATCTTAGGATTTCTCAGAATCGGATGATGACAGCTGGAGTGCATCAGGATCAGAGTCCAGTGAACTCTCGGAAGATGAGGTACATTTATAATGACAGTTAGTGGAAACAGGAAAGTGATATTTGTTGCAAAATTTTATTTTCCTCTTTTAATCACCAGGAGTCTAGATTGTCTTTGTAATTTTTTCCGGATATTGATGTTATGGCAGGATGTCGTTGTATCTAGTGACGACAATTATGTGAGCCGTGACGGGGCTTCCGATGGACACGTGGAGAAGGATGATCAAGGTGAAAGTGATGATTCTAGACAAGCAGTTGACGAGAGTGATTCCTCTGAAGATGAGGTTTGCTTAGCTTTCACTCTTTTTGCAATATTGTAAAGCTTCTATAGTTGATCTCTCTCCAAATTAATTGTTATTTTCTTCTCTTGCCATATTAGGTGCCTGCTCGTAATACAGTTGGGGATGTTCCCTTGAAATGGTATAAGGATGAAGAGCACATTGGATATGACCTCACTGGAAAGAAGATCAAGAAAAAAGAGAGAGAAGACAAACTGAATTCTTTTCTTGCCAGTGTGGATGACCCAGAGAATTGGTGTGTTTTTAATCTTTTATGGTTTTCATTTCCAAATTAGTTTCCTCATTATCTTGAGAAGCTAAAATTTTAATCTTCTTGAATTTCTACCCCTTTGGAAGAATGTATTCTCAAGCGCACACATGTTTATATCAATTTACAATTTTAAAACTACACATAACTGCTTTGGAAATGGAGGGTTGGGTTATCCAATATTTTTGTCTGTTCTTTGATTTTGAATATGATATTTTTCTATGACTGACATTTTTATTTGCTCTTTTCAGGCGTAAAATTTATGATGAATATAATGATGAAATAGTGGAGCTCACAAAAGAAGAGACTAAAATGATTCGAAGGATGATGAAAGGAAAGGCTCCTCACACTGACTTTGATCCATATCCGGTCTGTATCTTACCATAGTGTCCATGATTCCTTACACTTTTAAATATCATCATTTCCCCTTCTTTTAGAATTCATATATTTTTGTTCTCTTATTTTCATGTCGCGTTTCTAGAGTTTTCTGATTCTCCTTTTACATGAACTGCAGATGGCTGTTGATTGGGTTACTGTGGATAAATTTGACCCTCCATTCCCACATCGACCAGAGCCAAAGAGTCGTTTCATTCCTTCAAAGTGGGAGCACAAAATGGTAGGTGATGTTTGGATGCTATTTTTCTTTTAAAGACTGCAGTTCGGAAATGTGGCTTCTTAAAAAGGGTAGGGGCAGCGGTGCTCGAGTAAAGATGGTAACATCATTGCTCGATAAGTGCACTGGAGAGTTTAAATGGTTTGTTTGCATCCTTAGTATTGTAGTCTAATGTAGACGTACTGGTCCATTTGGAAATAGACCTTTAGATTTATCCACGTACAAGATCAACCAACGGGTATGTTTGATCCTTGCAACACCTACTTATTTATGCTTGTTAATTGTTATGGTTATTAATGTGTTCAGAGTAACATTGTGATTAGGCTTAGCTTTGCGTTTGGTCATTAGACCGCCCTTAAAATGCATTGTTGAAGCTAGAATAGTGTTACATATAAAGTGGAGAAATCTTTGGCCATGGAATGGATGTTGACAGGGCTGTCGAAAATTGTATTCCCCCCGAGATATTTGAAACATCTGTATTCAGTGAGGCTTGAATGTCCTGTGTGCCAAAAGAGTTTCTGAATATGAATGATGCTTTGGTTTTGTAACTAGTATTTATTTTCAATGAATGATGTAAAATTTCTTGGTCTAATTTAGCTCTAAAGATTCATATCTGTTATCCTTTTTGTTCCTGCAAACTTACAGGTCGTTCGGCTAGTCCGTGCAATTCGTGCGGGGCTAATAAAATTGGATGAGAAGCCCAAAGAGAATAAACGCGTATATATGCTATGGGGCGAGGACTCTAATGCAACAGATAGGCACCATGTTCCTGCACCTAAACCTAAGCCACCAGGTGGGGAAACTTGACTGTTGTCATTTGTTGTCTTTTTAGAGTATTTCTTCTCCCTATTTTAGTGTATTCAGCATTTCTTTCAGATGTATATGTCCTCTGATCATACTTGGCTTCCAGGTCATGAAGAATCTTATAATCCTTCTTTAGAGTATATTCCTACTGAAGAAGAGATTAAATCTTATGAGCTTATGTACGAGGAGGATCGTCCTAAATTCATACCAAAAAGGTATCTAGTTCCAAAATTCTCCTTCCTTTATGTTTACCTATGTTTCGACTTTTGATAAAATTTATATATGTTTGTTTCCATAAGAAAGAACTCTAACCTGCTTGTTCCTCAGGTTCACATCCATGAGAAGCGTACCTGCCTATGATAAAGCTGTGAGGGAAAATTTTGATCGCTGTTTGGATCTTTACTTATGTCCAAGAGCTCGAAAAAAGCGTGTATGTATTTGAGAGTGTTTCTTCCGTCTAGTTCTGTTTGGTGGCTTTCAATTATAATTCAAAATCCAAAGCTTCTTAGATCCATAATATTTATGAAGATTGTGAACTGAAACACGCTGCCCTGCACAGTGAGAAAAGAATGGAAGGTAAGAAAATATATCTAATTATGTCTTTTGCTGCTGCAGATAAATATTGATCCCGAGTCTTTGAAACCCAAGTTACCAAACCGCAAGGGTCTTAGACCTTATCCGACCACTTGCTATATCGAGTATATAGGTCATAATGGTCCTGTTGTATCAATTTCGACCAGTCCTACTGGAGAGTGGATTGCTTCAGGTTTGGGCCCTGTTCTTAGTTGTTTGATTTCTTCTCAGTTACGTCTTTAGGGAGTATCTCTGTTGATAAATTATATTTCCTTTATGAAGGTTCTGCTGATGGAACAGTGCGTATCTGGGAAGTTGAAACTGGGAGGTGTCTTCGAACATGGGAGCTGGAGGAAGCTGTTCGGCATGTTGCATGGAATCCTTCGCCTGAGCTTCCCATCTTAGCAGTCACTGTGTAAGGACGATGTCCTATTTACATTTCTCATTTCATTCTTGGTGCTTTTAATTGAGCGTATTAGTTGATGGCCACTGAATTTTGCAGGGCACAAGATGTAGTTCTTTTGAACATTGGACTTGGTAATGAAGAAGACCAAAAAAGGGTTCAAGACCTTTTTAATGTTGATTTACCTGTGGCACCAGATGATTCAGGTTAGTTTGAATAATTGTTTCTAGCTAAGCACCCAGGGTTCTTCATAAACTTCACAATTTTCTCTGATCAGATAACAATGTTACCTTAAAGTTCACATTTTCTCTGTTCAGATACAAGTGTTACCATTGCGAAATGGTCCAAAGATGACAAGTTTGGGGGAGTTAGATTAAATCACTTCAAGGTATCTCAGTTCAATCCTCCTTCCCTAATCTCTCTCTCTCTCTCTCTCAGACACACACACACACATGCCGCTCAAAAAAAAAACGCAAAAACACAAGATTCAGTAAGTTTCCTGTGGATTTCAGCGTGAAAGTACTGTGGCACCTAACTGCCTATATGCATGTTTTATGCAGACCGTGTCTTCAGTGGAATGGCATCGTAAAGGAGACTATTTCTCAACCCTTATGCCGGCTGATATCCTTTTCCCTGTGTTATTTATGTTCATTTGCCTGCTGGTTTATTATTTTGAACCATGCCTACTAAATCCTGCTAGGTGGGTCGGAACTGTTGGTTAATACTGCCTCCGTCCATAGTTTTATGTACCTTTCCTATTCAATTTGTATAGGAAAGTCGAGATTCAATTTGGGATTGAGGGAATATTATGTTGAGGAGCAGAGGCCACTGTGCTGTTGTGATTGTATTTATGTACTTCTACCAGCTAGAAATATAGAACATTGCTAAGTTCCAAAGTGCATGATCAATGTTGCTCGTGTTCATATAGCTTCTGCATCCTTGATCTCTGTGGGGTGAAATGTTTCACTTACTCCTTCGCGATCAAGTTATACAAACGGTGAATATTAACTGTCTCACTTCATTGGTTGAGTTATTTCTTGACTTGCTTGTACGTGAATCAAGAGCAATATTGATTCACCAAGTCTCTAAGAAACAAACACAGAGAATGCCTTTCAAGTTGCACGGGCTTCCTGTTTCTACTGCTTTTCATCCAACTCGTTCAATTTTCTTCATTTCAACAAAGAAGAATGTCCGTGTTTATGATCTGTTGAAGCAAAGACTCGTCAAGAAGCTTGAGACTGGAGTCAAGGAAGTCTCCTCAATTGCCATTCATCCTGGAGGTGAGTCGCTGCTTTCCCTCGTACTTCTTTTTTTCTTTTATCCTTGTTTC
>JAOWBF010000039.1:14025911-14037292 GCA_028566175.1 Vinca major
GAACCGTACTCTGTATTGCGAACCGTATTCCGAACCGTGTGACTATGTTTAGGACACTTTGAAAAAATTAAGGAACTCAAACAAATAGTAATCTTTCCACCACAATTCCAAAATACCCCTTCCTTCCTCCCTCTCTTTCCCATATGTTGAGGGTATAATTGGAATAAATTGTTGACACATGTAAATGACAATTAATTTGGATACATGTGTATATACATATCTCCTAAACGACAATTAAATGGGAATGGAGGGATTACTTCTTTAGAGAGAAATGATTGCTATCATGACTATACTTCTATCCAATAAAATTCTCTTAAATGCAAGATGTGGGGTAGACCAATGCTCGAGAGCATGTGACTCTCAAAGAGAGTGATCCAAGCATTTCTCTTTGCCTTTTTAACTGTTAGCTTAGATCTTCAATAAACTACGGCTATTTTTTTTTCTATGTTCAGACATAATATCTCTGATCATTATTTTATCAATAAGATATCTGTCTTATCCTACACTACAAGGGAAATAGAGACATGAAGCAAATTATCAAAAGAGGAGAGAATGAACTCTCAGAAGACATCATCAGGCAGATTGCGGAATGTAATATCTCAAGTAATCTGATACCTTCCTAGCAAGCCGCTTTCTTTGTTGTTCTCTGTTCTTGATTTCATCCATGAACGGAGACAGGGCATCAGCAGGCAATGCGTCACTAAGATCAATCTCGCAAAACTTAAAAAGTAAAGAAACAAATTATCCTAGGAGTTCTTATATAAAAACCATCAAGAATACTAAAATCTCGTGTATTATTCCTGTTTTCCTCCATTTCTCTATATTGTACCCAACCTTTTCTCCAATTGTATTGTTTGCTTCATTCTTTATTCTGCTGACTTATGCTGGCTACTACTGGTACGATTCTTCATTTTTTCATTGTTTTTCTTTGGGGTGAATTAGCCTTTTCTTCTTTTCTTCCCTGTTCTTTGTCGGGAGGGGGTGGGGTGGAAATAAATTATTTAACGGCAATAACCTGAAATGTTGTTGTCAAAGAAAAATGGCTCAAATAGCGGTAGCGCCTCCTGATAGCCTCCGACTGTGTTATTGATTCCAATTGCAAAATCTTTCCACTGATCCTGTAATTCAATTTTTTCCCCGCAAAAAAAAAACAGAGAAGAGCTAGAGTACATTAGATATTGGTTTACTTGAATACTTCTTTTTTTAAAGGAAGTGCATATCTTCCTCATTCCTACATGGAATGTCAAATGAAGTTATTTAACGACAGGATCAGAAAAGAAAATTATTGATTTCAAGTTCTCTATTGCTCAATGAGACTTTAGGGCAGAAAACTCAAAATTTGTAGAGGAACGCAACCATGCAGGCAGAGAGGGTCCTATCTCTGTTCGGGTTAAGAAACTAAGCAAGTATGAATTTTTTAAGGCCCAACCTGCTAGGAAGTTTATCATAGTGCCCATAGTGGTGTAGAAGACATTTCATGTTCAATGGGTGAAGGATAAGGTGCTGACCATCAACTGCCTGGAAAATTCAGACAATCAAGATATTAGTGATGTCCGGGCAACTATTTCCCTTAAAAGTAATTGTGTATAGAAGTTGCCAAACAAAGAGAACAAGTGAAAGTATCAATCACCTGGTAAAAATTGTACGAATCTCGCTCTTTTCCATCACCAAAGCCATTAAAGTGTGCATGTGTGTTCTTATTATCATCAAAGGAAGAAGATAAAATTCCATCCCTACCATCGAATAGTCCAGCTGTAACAGCAATTTGTAACGAATCTGGAGGTGAGTTGTCCAGCCATGCTGACTTATCACCAACAGAATTAGAGGAATTTGACCCTGAAACTTTGCCAGCATCATGGTTAAATACACCAGAAACGCGACGCTCATTCCAATATTTCTTTCTTTGGTCCAACAGTTTTATTGCAGCACAGACATATGGAAGCTTCTCCAGATCATCTACTAGACCTGAATCAACCCTGGCTAACCAGCTGTCCAGATCTGACATAGCTTCTTTAAACGATAGGTCCACATCTGAAGTAAAGATAAACTTCGAAAAGGTATCCTGGATTTCATCACTTGAAGTTTGATCATTGATATTTTTCTGAAACAAAATAAATGAATCTTTCTGACGAGTCAACAGCACAAATTCTGTGACATCACCCACGCAATGTTGCTTAACATTCTCAATTTGGATGGTACAGAAATCCTTAGAAGATATCATCGTAAAACATAAAGGACACTTCTTATTAAATTCACTTCTACGATCATCTTCACCCAACATTAGATACTGCATAATGCACGGAAAACAAAATATGTGACCGCAAGAGGTTATCTGCGGACATAGAGGATCTTCCAAGCATATTGGACACTGGACTTGGAACGGAGTCAAGTACTTCACACAGATGATGTCTTCCCACTGTAACATTTTATCCGGATCAATGGCTTTGGGCACATAGTTCCCTGAGTTTAACACAACAAACTTGTAATTTGCTTGAAGAAACAAATCTTTGTTGTAAGGCTTCTTCCTGTGAGATCTTCTGGGAGGTACCCAAGGCCTAGGCTGTGACTGCGAAATGGGATCATACTGAAAATTCAGCAAATGATTTCCACTAACCATCTGGGTCTTTCTTCCTGCTGAATGAGTAGTATTCCCACGTGAACCATTAGAAGCAGAACTCCGATGGACGTTTAAGGATCCAGATACGTTGCTTTGATTTTTATCAGAAGCAACCCCTGCTTGATCAGCAGCTTCATGCTGCAAATTCTTTCCACCACATTGGTGAGCCAAACTCTTCTCAGCACTTGATGTCCACCTCTCATTTACCTAATGAAGGGCATGAATCAAAACATGGAATTATAAGTATGGCTCATGGAAAATGCAAACTTTATTTGCCTAATAAACCCATCCTAATCAATTGAACAAGCACAACCAATCACGACATGCTTGCGTTGGAAAGAAGAACGGCGGAAATAGTCATTGGTTGCTATGCACGATGATGACGTTGCTAGTGCATAGGAAGAAAAGACGACAAATTAGCTCCAAATATTAGAATAAGAAAAACATGGGGAAAAACTATACCTTTTTGGAAGATCCATCAGAATTAACTGCAGCTGGAGGCACCGAACCTGGTCATCAAATGTTAACGTCAGCAAACATACATAAAACAAACAAATGGCAGACAACAACGTTGCTTAGACGTTCTCAGTAATATCGTCATGATTCTCAAAGTCATGTTAAGTAGCAATACCAAACCAAATGTGACGAGTAGTTGGGCCCTGAGCTAAGCCTTGGCTAAATCTTGGAAAGCAGCTTTTTTAGGAATATTTATAGCATCCTTTTTGTATAGAGCTCCTTATTCCTCTTTACTAAATTTTGATTTTATTAATTCAGCTGTCAAAAGGTGCTATATACATAGACAGAACTAAGGGGTCCAAGATTTACAAAGTGCTATATATATTTATTATAACTTTAAGAGTTTTCATTAGAAAATAGAGCTTCCGCCCCCTAAAAAATTATGTAAAATTTTAATTTCGCCCACCCCCACCCCTACTTGAAGTTTCTGCTACGTCCATGCCTGATATCAATTTCTTCACAGACTAAATGACTATCTGCTCACAATATTATTAAGCCACAGGAAGGAGCTCGAATTAAGGAGCTTAGCATGAGCTCAAAATGGGATGCCTTTTAATGAAATTAATTTTCAAACTAAAAGAGTTTACTACAAGGTGAAATTTAGCTGAGGTCAAAATGGGATGCCTTTTAATGAAATAAATTTTAAAACTAAAGGAGTCTACTACAAGGTGAAATTTAGCTGAGCTCAAAATGGGATGCATTTAATGAAATAAATTTTAAAACTAAAGGAGTCTACTACAAGTGGAGTCATAAGGCCCAATCTCCTCCGCAAACTAAGATAATTATAAATCAATATAAGAAAACAGTCTAGGGGTTTGTCCTCTAATCCTGTACGAAAGTACGAACTAATACTCCCTCCGTCCTGAATTAACGGTCCTAATCTCACTTTTTGTTTGTCCCAACTTAATTGTCCTCTTTCAAAACAAAGTATTTAATTTTAGTACTCCAATTTTACCCTAAATCCCCAACCACCACCCCCATTTAATTCTCTTAGTTAATTAAAATTAACCTAAACACTCGCGCATTAGTCAAATTGGACAATTAATTTCGGACGGACAAAAAACCCCATAGGCTAAATGCAAAATCTTGAATTAATGGCTAAACTGGAAAAATAAAAGAATAAAAGAAAGAAACTTGAAATCACCTGAGAAACCATCGGATGGATGGGAGGAAGAAGAAGCGGCGTTGTTGTCGGAGATTCGAGGAGATCCGAAGGAAGGAGGAGGAGGAGAGGGATTGATACGGCGTCGTTCTTCAGGAGAGAGGTGAGAGGAGCCATGATTGAAACTGGAAGTTGTTGAAGAGGAAGAGCTCTGAGGCGACGATCCAACTAGATTGTTAGAAGGCAAGATGGACATGAAAATTTACAGGAATACAATAGTAGAGAGAGAAAGAAGAGAGAAGAAGGCAGGGTGAGTTGGTTTCGCGGTTTTGGCATGCGACTGGACTGGGGACCTTTTTATGTCTCCCTCCCTCTTTATCATTTAGGTAATTTTACGATTTTACCTTTGGGATTGAGTCCAAGGTTTTACCTATGCGGTTTTAAACCTATTATATCATTTAAGACTAATATTCTGACTCTTACAACACTTGTTTTAAGGTATTCAGACACGCAGTGAGAGGGCCCATATTCGGCATATATTCCATTGGAATCATTGGCTTATTCCTTTTCCTTTGAAATATCCTTGGGCTTATTCGCACTTTCTAGTTTTTTATTATTTTTTTAATTTTTGACAAACCTCATTTTTTTTAGTTCTCTGTTGATTTCGAAGGGCATTCGTTGTCCACCGATAACGTGGTGACTAATCCGAACTCATTTTGCGATTGGCCCATAACGTGACCGTTAGTGGGGGAGGACATGGCTCATACTGCTCTTGTACACGGAGCCTTACCACCGCAGAAATTTTTTACGAGAGTCGATGTCCACGGTAAAAATTGAATCCTCGTTAATGGTGAGACATATAACAATTCTAATCAGTTGCCCCAACGCTCGGGTTTATTTTCTAGTTCTTACTATTATTCACATACACACACACACACACACAAAAAAAGACGCATTAGAGGAATTTGGGCCTTTCCCTATATTTCTTACTAGCCTTTTCTCACTCCCTCTAAAATAAAATATCTTTTGGGTTTGGTGAGCCCAAATCATTATTGGGCCTCAAACTGGGCCCACTGTTTTGATCACCACCGCCTCTTACATTTATATATCTTCCCTAATTCGATATCTGGGAAGGAGAAGGATAACGAAAATCAAATAATCATCATATATAAATTCTCTACTGCTTCTACAGACAAATTTGATTTATTATTAATTTTAGGTTTCAACCAATGGAAGACAGTTTCAGATCCAGAGTGGATAAGGTTTTTGGATCACTTTCATCTTCTTCATCATCATCAACGGTCGTTAGTAGTACTCTCTGGTCTCTAACCGACGAAGAAATTGAAAAGAAAGAATGGAACAGACAACAACAAAGAGATCCCGATGACGACGATGCTGACGTCAGCACTGATTGTTCATTCCTTTCTAATCTTGACGGATTCTGTGCTCCTCAATCGGAAATAATCCCTAAATTTGCTGATATTCGAGAACAGCTCCAGGATCTCCGCCGCGAAGACGACGAGGACGAGGAAGGTGACGATTATAGTGACGGTTGCAATGACGGTGATATTAAGAGGAAGAAGAAAGTTAATAATCCTAGTAAGAATGATGAAGATGAACTGGATTTTGATATTCGATCCTCCATTGGTCTCGACTGTACTCTTGATTTTGAGGTAAATCCCCTAAATTAAGCTGTCAGGCTATGGCGCAGGCCTCCGATAACAGATTCGATGGTCTGCACTATAGCCATGGCTAGCTGCCGCTGTATCATTTGATAAAATACATAAGTATTAAAGTTTCCATTAATTAGATAGTAAAACCACTTATTAATACTTTTCAAACAACCAATCACTTCTTGACTTGTGTTGAAACTAATTAACTATTTATGTGTAATGGTTTCGGAGCTAATTTTCTGCAGCAGTATAAGCTTTGTGCTTTCTACGATCTTATCATGGTTGTACGAAATGAGAGATAATGGGGGGATTCCTTGGGCGAAGTTTTTTTTTTTTTTAGATGTACCGTTTCTTTTAGGTTGCTAGAAGGAAGTTTGAGATTTAATTTTTATTAGGATTGGAGTTCAATTCATTACAGGCTGGCTATGCCATCATAGTTTATTCCATTTAATTGTTTCTAATCAACTAACATAGGAAAATGCTAAATCAGGTTAAAGATGCCCTGGTTCAAGAAAGGCTGTGATATCCTAAATAAACAGCAGAGGATGTTATGGGATTAGTTCCTATGTTTCCTTTTGTATACTCCCGTCGTCACATAATACAAGTGTAGAAGTGTAGTTTAGCATAGATTAAGTAAGGGTAACATAGCGTAGATTAAGGAAGGAGGAGACCAGTGACATTTTTACTGCTATACCCTTAAATCATTTAGTCCCTTCCCATTTATCTCTATAGTAAGGGTGATGTAGAAAAACAACCTTAAAAGTTAGAAAATGACATATATTTGGAGAAGAGATGAAAAGAGTCTAGAAGTACTCTTTTAAAACGGGGTGAGTTTCTTGGGGGAGTGGAACACCTCGTCGTCCTTAATCCTTTTCACCCTCTTTGTGCGGCCTCCGTTTAAGCTCGTTTAGATAATATTCTGTCATTGTCCGGTTTTTGGTTCCAGTAATTTAGCTGTTTAGATGTTTTCATTCGATTTAAAGGTTTCTTTTCCCTCGTGGATTTTTTGCAGGAAGAGGAAGATGAATTTGATAAAGTGGCTGTAGGCAGGGAGAAAGCCAGTGACCGCTTCTTATATATGAAGGACGCTGTTGGTTATGGACCTGATACCAATCCTCATCACGAGCTTCCTGTTACAGTTAAGAATGTCCGTCGAGATCCTCGCGCAAATCACATGGCTGCTAAACTTAGACTGCAGGAGGATGCAGAGACGGCTGGAGATTTTGATTCTTTAAAACTTTCTGATGCTGCTGTGGCGCCTGCAAAAGACGAACAGGTTAAACAATTGGACAATGGAGTTGCTCCAAAACCAATTCTGAAAAGGAGGGAAATAGCCCCCCTGGAGGGAAAGCCTCCGAAACGTGTCCGTTTCGAGGCAGAGTTCCCAGGAACCAAGGATACGGATAAACAAAGCAGTCTGGTTGGGGGAACTTCCTCGCCAGGAGAAGCGAAAGCAACAGACGAGGTGTTTAGCCTGCCCCTGAATTCTTCTATTTCAGCAGATGAGGGTGCTCGGGTGGGGGAAGATAATTCTTATTCTGTTCCAGACTATTTGAGAAACCCGTCAAGTTATACATGTTACACTCTTGATTCAACTACTGACATGGACGAAGCATCTAATAGAAAAGCTTGTATGGACCGTATGAATCTGCTCAATAAACCAAATGGAGAAGACTTACTCGATTCTTCAGTTGGTTCTCTCCAAAATCATTGATATTTACTCCGAAAAAGAAGGCAAAGGATACTGAAGTGGTCAGGAAGGAGAATGATGAGTCCAAGGATAAAGGTTTTCCGGTTAGTATTGCAGCAGCCGGGGAAGCCAAAGATATTGATATTGCAGTATGCGCAATGGAGGAAGACAAGACAGATATTGAAGAAGATACAAGCTGCAACTCTCAGAAACAAGGTCGCAAGTATCGCACAAGAAACCATGTTAACGATGATGATCATGTTGTAACTTGAATCTTTTTATACAACCATTTGTAAACCGGTTTCCTTTTGACTATGTCGAGTAATTTTGGAGTTGTAATAGCTTTGCACAACTCTTACCTCACTTATGGGGCAATGTAGTGTTGAGGGTCTAATGTTCATGTTCTCTTATAAAAACCATATTTTTTTCCTCATGTATGTAAGTTTTCAATAAAAAGAGTAGCATTTAAGCTGAAACAAACCGGATGGTCCATTTGCGAAATATGAAAACCAAGTGTCTGGGTTGAGTTTTCATTAAAAATTTCTGTAGAAGTGAAATGCTTGTGAAAGAAAAGTAGAATCAAAATACATCTTACCAAGATATGCAATTCTTCACATTGAGCAAACAGATTTATAAGGGAAAAAAATCGGATCTGATTTGTTCGAGTAAGAAGCCAAAACCACCAAAAGAACAAATATAGTTACAACATGAAAAAAAAAAAAAAAAAACACTAGTGTATTTACACCTAGTGACATATTCTCGACAGAAGGCTTGGTTACACGCAATTTTCAAGGGAAGTTTGGTCGTTCTGTTTCACAGTGTGGAGTCTGTTGATCTCAACATCTGTTGGAATCATTGATGGAGAAGAGTATGATTCTGGACGGGGAAACAATAGCTTTAGTCGAAAAGCATCAACTCCATTAAGATAATATCGGAAAAGTCTCTTCGCTCTGATAAAACCAAGACGTCCATACAATGCAAGTGCTCCTTTATTCGTTACTTCTGCTTCCAAAGTCACCTTCAAAATATTGGTGCACACAATTATGAGTGAAAAGCACAGATCTCATAGTAATTATCCACGCAAAAAGTAAGCACGACAAAGAATATCCTTATCCCAGCATAATCATATGATATTCTATAATATAAAACAGTTATCATGAACAAGGAGAAATGTGGATGGACTATGTGAAAATAAATAATCAATCTGAAAAAGAAGCAATTGTGATGCTACAATCATCCAAGAAGTCAGATTATAAAGAGAGAATCATTTTCTCTATGAAATCCAATAGAAATTAACCCCTGTGCATTCAGTACAATTCCAAATATAAAAGGAAGACAAATAAAAGCGGAAAAATAACAGCCTCAAAGCCTAGTCTAGCTCTCTTTTGCATAGGAAAGAGTATTACAACAGAATAGCCTATAATTTGCTCAATTATCATACGGGTGAATCTGCTTCTAGATGGAAAAGGGAAAAGTTATTATCTCTGCCACCATTTTTCATCCAAATACACGAGGATTTTATCTAAATGTCCCCAAATGATCCCAGAGTAGGAAACTAACCTATTATAGTTCCACCAATCAATTCTTTAAGCTTTGAGCAAGCTCAATAATAAGTTGATCAACCCCTAAAAGCTAAGAAGTAGAATATGAATACATGAGGGTATGGGTAAAAGGCAAAGAAAGGCACATCAGTTCTAAGCACCTTGCCAGTATTTGGTATTCGGACAAATATTATAGAATATCAAGAGCCTCAAGGATCCAATCCTTACAAAATACAGTTGAGGCATTTGCTAGCCAAGGGTTGTTAAGAATGATTGATTTCTTGGAATTATATAGCAGTAGAGAGCACTGGACTAGCCAAAATAGGTTTCCTATTTTCAAGAGAATGATAGAAAGAATCCGCAATTTCTAAGGTTCTATCTACAGACACATTATCTTAGTATGTTCATTTACTTTCTAGTACACGATTTTGATGAAGCACCAACATGATTAATGGAATAGTTTAAAAAAGCTAAAATGCTTTTAGTCACTGAAAATAGCAGGGCAGGTAAGTACCTCGTCACAACCCGATTCCATCATTACCTCAATAGACCGCGAAACAAGTTCAGTTGCTGCAATGAGGGAGTATTCAGCAAAAGATATATCAAAACAACAAATACAAATACAGAGTAAACGTAAACAAATGTAAGAGGCGCCCACCAATGCCTTTGCCTCGGTAAGGTTTAAGAACAACGAGCATTGCAATGTAACCCCTCAAAGTATTTCGATGCTCTCCCATCTTGCACACCACCGTCCCTACACATTTCCCCTTATGGAATGCCTGTACAGTCCAAATATTCAAAGAATCCAATTCAAGCTACCACCTAGGACACTCTGAAATCAATCAAATTAAATACTACCTCCATTCCATAATAATATAAGTTGTTTAGGACAAGTAGAGAAAATTAAAGAACAAAAAAACAAGGTGCTTAGTTTGTCAAAATATCAATATTACTCTTTTAAATAGAATTAGTTATATACAAGTTTTATTTAATAGAGTAATATTGATATTTTGATTACCATAGTAACTTGCTTCTTTATTGCTTAATTTCCGCTACATGACCTACCACTTATATTGTGGAATGGAAGGAGTATATATAAATACGATAGCTGAATAGAAAATCAAAATTCAAGCTAGCTAGAACACTCCGAAATCAAGCAAAATTAAATAAATATATAAACACAATAGCTGAATAGAAAATATAAAAAAGAGGAGGAGGGGGAGGAGGAGGAGGAGTTTACAAGAAAGGAGAGATGGGGCCAGAGATAGACGAAGTAGCGGTAGGTGAAGATGGAATAAGGCTCACTGAGTTCTTGGTCAACAAGGTCCATTATAAGAGGAAGATGATGTTCTCCGCCATAGCTCACATACCCTATTCCTCCTCCTGATTCTTTTTCTTCCTTCTTTGCTTCTTCCATCTCTCTCTCACTCACTGCGGATCTTCTTCAACCTTAGCCTTATATATATGGATCCCCCGCTGTGGGCCGAAAGGAAGAGAAGGCCCATCTCCGAACCTCCTTTTGAAGTCTGGGCCAATCCTTTTTTAGATAAATTAGATAACAAGCCCTTGAACTGTAGAGTGTTCTTTTTTGAAAGTACGGTTGGGCGATTGTCGAGAGGGAGAACTGCCTCACATGAGGAATAAAAAGCCCTAGAAAATGAGACATATAAAGCTTTCCCCAGTATGGGGAGGATGTCGAACTCGGGATTTCTTAGTCACAAGTCGAGGCTTTGCCCCACTGGGTTGCGGCCTCTTTGATATGTATAGTGTATTCCATATTAACGATTAATGAAAAAATCTGATATGTACCAAATCCACATGAATCTTGTGGTCCTCACGTTATTATAGAATTCTCTCTACTCATTCTTCATTCTTTATGGTGATGTGGTTAGTTCTGAATAGGAAACAAATTTAACGGCCGCTCTCAAAAAAGTACTAGAACAGATAGATTGGAGACGGACAATCAATGCACAAAGTGGCTACTCACGTAATAGCATTGTAAGTGTAGTCCCTTATGAAAAGTTTTATCTTGGTATACGAGTAAATTTAAAACGTATACTCAACCCAATTACTGCAATACACATATGAAGAAGAAAAAATCAATTATCTTTCCTGTGAGTTTACACTTTTAGCCTACGTGTGTATTGCATATATAAGTTTTCTACCAATATAAAACTACTCGTCCCCTGTACCGTTCAAGTTTTCTATGGAATTAAGTGCTAAAATTAAAATGTATTGACAA